>PVQA01000861.1:0-48257 GCA_002980515.1 Fusarium burgessii | reverse complement strand
ATATATATATATATATATTTTAATTAACTCTTAAGATTACTTAATGACTTTCTTTTTCATATCCTACTTACTAGTTAACACTTAGGCAAAGGCTTTCATTCAGGTAGAGTTTTAAGACAGCCAAATTATTGGGTTGTCTCCGTGGGTGCGGACTACTAACCAGCTCGAACCGGGAACCTCGGCGGGCCAACCAGAGTCATGGGTCTGAATCGTCGGCCCCCAAGTCCATAGTTCAAAGAGGAAAATAAAATGTCAATCTATGTGATGGATCGGATTGAGATATATTATGGTAGCATTCCCAGCTGCGCGGTCAGCAAACGGCTCACGCATGTAGGAACAGGGGAATCGGTTCATTTATTTGTCAGCTAATACGATAGCTCCGGATCCCGGATTAGCGGCCGGTTGACATGTGGCGTCAGCTGACGTGCGGAGTTGGGGGGGTGCCATTCACTACTCATTATACGGATACTCATACAAGCCAAGTACATTACATTAGTCAACAAGCCTACCCTGGTACACTAAACTTAAACCTCTCTATTGAGACTGTTTGGCCCCCGCAAAGGTTGTCTGACAAGAATACTAGTTGTTGTAGAGTCTTGGTATTTGTTAGAAAATTTGCCGAATTTATTGATACTTGGGAAGATTTGCCATTGCCAGTATTTCCCCTAATATCTACCTGACGCCCATTCCAATTCAATTGGTGTAATGTAGCTAAGCTGTGAGAGAGACTTTGACAATTACACATCATCACTATACTATCGCTATCATCATCTCCATGATGCCGTCACAAGACAATCCCTCTTCCCCCGTGGCCAGCGACAGCATGACCCAAACACTCACCATCAGCGTCGACCGCGGCCTCTCCTACGGCGCGTTCCAAACCTATCACTCAGCAAACATGCCTAACCCCCATATTGATACACATAGGCATCTTGAGTTGGACAACGAGTTGACCAACGCTGATGCCTCCTTGGTTCCAGCCAAGCTTCTACTCGCTTGGGCAATCGTAGTCAAGTCATTCGCTGGCACCGAGAGTGTCGTCATTCTTGGTCCCAAAGTCCAACTGGAACCCCAGGCCTCCATTGTCCTGGATGGAGAAACGTTGGTTGTCGATCAAATCAAGGCCATTGGTTCCCAGCTGGATGGTTCTGCCACCTTCAACCCGGCGATAACTCCTGTCGTCGATCAGCCCCATCGTCACCCACTCGCTCTGCGCTATGCATACAGCGAGGGTGATGGGAACGCTCCCGTTTCCTTCAATGCTCCTCTTTCGATCACACTCTCTAGCCGCCGCCTAGGCCGTTGGTCGGCTGAGTTGAGCACCGACTCAAGAGTCATCAACCAAAGCCTTTTGCCACTATTATCCAGCACCTTTCAAATCGCTTTCAATCAGTTGTGCTCTGTATCATCCCAACTCACCCAGCGCGATATTTCGCTTAGTGACACCCAAGACATGGGAATGTTACAAATGCTTGCCGGCCGTCCTGCGCCGCCAGTATCCTCGCTTGTGCATGACCTAATTGCCCAGCGTGCTCGCAGCCAGCTTGATGCTGAGGCCAGTGTTTCCTGGGACGTCAACCTGACGTATGCTGAGTTGGACGGGGCTTCAGATATTCTGGCATCGTACTTGGTTTCCCTTGGCCTCCAGGTCGGCTCAACAGTGGCAATTTGCCTTGAAAAGTCTGGCTGGGTGCCGGTTATCTATCTTGCCGTTCTCAAGGCGGGTGGTGCCTTTGCTCCCTTGAATCCTGGTCTATCTGCGGATCAGCTCTCCTCTGCTATGGGGAGGCTGTCTCCGAGTATCGTTATTTCATCCTCTCCAAACCTCAGCAAGTTTGAGGGACTTGCAGAGCACGTGCTCGATATCTCTGACATTGTTAAAAACCATCAAGACACCAAAACACAACTCCTGTCCAAGATATCAGTCACACCACACGATCCTGCTTGCATCATTTTCACGTCTGGCGGCGTGGAGGGGGCAACTCTACTTGTCTTGGATCACGTTGCTGTCAGTACTTCAATTGCCACCAACAGAAACATTCACGACTTCTCGCCCGCCACCAGAACACTCCAATTTGCTTCATATGACTCCAGCATTAGTGTCGCAGACGTGCTCTTCACCCTAGCAGCGGGTGGTTGTGTCTGCACTCCGTCGGAACATGAGCGACTTACTGATATCGCCGACGCATGCACAAGGATGAAACCCACATTAGCTTGCCTCACGCCCTCTCTAGCGGCTGTTCTCAACCAAGATGACCTCCCCGGTGTAGACACCATTATCTTGGCCGGAGAGCCTTTGGAGATGAACAGCGTCAAGAGATGGGCGTCGGCAACAAACCTCATCAACGCATACGCTCCGGCTGCCGCCCTTGGCTACGCATGCTCTACAGCACCTATTATCACCATCTCATCTCCGCGCAACATCGGATGGCCCCGTGGCTGTGCCGTCTGGGTTATGGATCCTCAAGACCCTACGCGCCTGGCTCCACCAGGTGCCGTTGGCCAACTCCTTGTAGAAAGTCCATTTCTTGGGCGAAAGTACGAGAGTGGTGATGGAGCCTCAGCTTCTGCGTTGGTTCCCCGCCCAGGATGCCTGGTTCTCCCAGTCTTCTCACCAAAGCCCGCAGGCGATGCGCGCTGCTTCTTGACCGAGCATCTTGTCCGCTTTGACATTGGTGATGGTACGTTGCAGCTCCTTGGCCGTAAGAGCTCGCAAGGCCAGCTATTGCATTTTGACTCACATGATGTCGAATCACCAGCCTCGACAGTGAGCGAAACCCCGACTGTCACAGGGCCAGTATCAACCCCCATGGCGGCCAGCGCTTCTCAGACCAGCTTGGATACCAATGCCATCGACATCAACTTCCAGGCAGCAGATACGCGTTTCGCGCTGCTCAGTCTGTCCCCTCAGAAGCTGTCTCATCTGAAGGCTCTTCTGCAACCCTTGGGTTCCGTGCAAGACTGCTACCCATGCTGCCCGGTCCAAGAGGGCATCCTTGTCAGCCAGGTGAAAGCCCCAGGAACCTACAACATTTTGGTCGTCTGGGAACTTGTGAACAGTGCCAATGTTTCCTTGGCTAGTCTCCGAGCTGCGTGGGAGCGAGTCTTACAGCGCCATGCTCCACTACGCTCGACGTTTGTAGAGAGTCTACGCGATGGTAGCGTCTTTGACCAAGTCGTCCTGAACTCACCATCAGTTGACGTGGTGGAAGTGCCATGGCTGGAAGACCTAACAGAAGCAGATGACATGCTCCAACTGACATCTGCCACTTGGAACAAGGGAAAACTACAGCATCGCCTAGGGTTGTCCAGAGCGGCCGATGGCAGATTACGCTGCCAGCTCCTCATCAGCCACGCAATCATTGACGGCCTCTCTGTCCATACTCTCGGACATGATCTTGAGCGATCTCTCAATGGTGTTTTGCCTGACAGTTTATACTCAGATCTTCAGCGCCGATATACCCAGCAGCTGCAGCAAGCCCCTGAAGAAGACGCTCGTGAGTTCTGGCAAACTTATCTAGACGGGCTCTCTGGATGCCTGCTCCCCAAGTTGACCGACTTGGCCGAGCCTCAGAGCCCTGCCCGGGTGTCAACTAAACGGCGCACCCTTCCGGACGTCAAGCGACTGAGGCGTTTCTGCCAGGAACAAGGCACAACCCTTTTCTCCTTGGCTCAAGCAGCGTGGGCCATGGTTCTTCGGGCATATACCTTATCTGACGATGTCTGCTTTGCCTTTATGGCCACCGATAGGCACCTCCTTGGAGATGACGCCGACGACGCAGTTGGATTCTTTATCAACCTAATGCTCTGTCGCGTCGGCCTCGAGGGCTCGACTCCTATCGCAGATGTACTCACCGCGCTGCGACGAGACTTTGTTTCTAGCTTTCCGTATCAGCATCACTCATTGGCGGAGATTGCTCATGAGCAAGGTATTCCTGCTAGCCAGCTTTTCAACACGACCATGACGTTTGTTTCCAATGACGATGACGCTGAATCCCACTGCGATGGAGTTCAGCTTCATCGAGTTGCTGACCAGGATGTTGCCGAGGTATTCCCCCTTTCACTGTTGTCCTATATAGATACTTACCTTATTCTCCACAGTACGATGTCGTCGTCAGGGTATTTGACACTCATGAAGACAACGTTGCTGTCGAATTCTCGTACTGGAGCACAGCATTTTCCAGCGCTCAGGCAGAAAATGTCTTTGGAGCGTTCCTAGCCGCCATCAACTCAATTCCTCAATCGGCCACAGTCGACGATGTCGAACTCATGGATGAGAATATGAAGCGGCAGATTCTCCAGTGGAATGAGCAGCCGCCCATCCACGTTGATGCTTGCACCCATGAGCTCATTCTTGACGCTGCAAAGGAGTATCCCGATGCACCTGCTATTGAGAGCCACGATGGCAGCTTATCCTATGGCGAGCTTGATATCATGACGAGAAAACTTGCTGTCTACCTCCAGAGTCTCAAGGTCGGTCCAGAGGTACCAGTCGTGTTCCGCATGGAAAAGTCGCTTTGGGCTATCGTCGCCATGATCAGCGTTATGAGAGCCGGAGGTCTTTTCGTACCTCTTGATCCCTCTTGGCCTGTCGATCGTGCTCAATTTATCATCGATGATGTAGGATCGAGCATCTTGCTGACAACGGATGCTACTCACACGCTGCCATTGCAACGCATCAATCACACCCTCGTGCTCTCTCCTGAGTTTTTCAACAAGATGCAGGCAGAGAAGCCCTTATCATCCCAAGTTAATCCCAGCAATCCTGCCTACATTTTGTATACATCAGGCAGTACAGGTCAACCTAAGGGTGTAGTGGTAGAGCACCAAACGCTAAGCACGAGCTCCAAGGCTCATGGTAAAGCCATGCTTATGAACCGGCAGACCCGCGCTTTCCAGTTCTCCTCATACACCTTCGACGTGTCCCTGGGCGAGATTATCACTACATTGGTCTATGGCGGTTGCGTCTGCATCCCATCCCCTAGTGATCGGCTCAGCAACATAAGTGGCGCCATCTCAAAGCTACGCGCTAACCAGCTCTTCATGACTACCACAACGCTAGGCACCTTTGGCCCGCAGGACTGCCCCAGCGTCAAGACTGTCGTTTGTGGAGGAGAATTGTTGTCACAGGCTATCAAGGATGTCTGGGCTCCTCACGTCAACCTCATCCATGGATATGGACCAACGGAAGCATGTATCTACGCCGTTTCATGCAACTCAAACGACCCAGCTCTTCCACCATCCGTCATCGGCCATTCAATGGACGGCTCTCGTATCTGGGTCTCTCGTCCAGGCAATCCACAAGCCCTCACTCCCATAGGAGCCTTGGGCGAACTCCTCATTGACGGTCCTATTGTTGCGCGTGAGTACTTCAACGACCCCGTCCGTACTAACGAAACCTTCTTAGATCAAGCCCCAACTTCCTGGGGCATGCCGCCCCCTCATCGCGTATACCGCACTGGTGACCTTGTGCGATACAACATGGACGGAAGCCTCACCTTCTTCGGCCGTCGTGATGGGCAGCTGAAGGTTCGTGGCCAGCGGTGCGAGGCGGGCGATATTGAGAACCACTTGACCGCTGTCGAGCCCGATATCGCCCACTGCGCTGTCCTTGTGCCAAAAGAAGGTGCCTGTGCATCTCGTCTTGTAGCTGTCTTATCTTTCAAGACGCCTCACCCGGGTCTGAGCACGCGCACGGGTGACCTTCAGCTCCTTGACCCCCAACAAATCTCGGATATCATGACTAGACTTGGAGAGAATCTTGCCCAACAAGTTCCCAACTACATGGTACCTCAGATCTGGCTGCCAGTAGCATCTCTCCCTTCAACAACGGCCTGCAAGACTGACCGGCGTCGTGTTTCTCGGTGGGTTGACCAGCTCAGCTCAACTACTTTGGATAACGTCCTCAACCTTTCAACCACGCATTCTGCCTCTTTTTCTGCAGACAGAAGTCCAGTGCATATGATGCTCGCAACGGCCTGGGGCGAGACGCTCGGTGTTGCTGTTGACAATGTTCCTGATGATCGATCTTTCTTTAGTCTTGGTGGTGACTCGATCCTTGCCATACTGGTTGTGAACCGCTGCCGGGCTCAAGGCATTGAAATCTCCGTCAGCGACATTCTTCGTGGTCGTACAATCAACGAGATGGCCAACAGCATATCCATCTCAGATCAGCAGTACAATTCCAATTCCAATTCCACTTCACTGGTCCGTCTCAATCCCGCCGAGAGCCTTGCCCTTGGGACGGGTTTTGAGCTGGAGTCCTGCCCACCTCGCCATTCCCGTACTTCTAAGCTGCAACTTGCCCATCCCATCGATCAGCAAACCCTTGAAGATGCTGTCAAGAAGTTGGTTGAACTTCACACGACCCTTCAGACTACATATGTCCATGAGGAAAATGCATGGTTCCGACGTGTTGGTGCTGATCTGAGCAAAATACTCTTATTCACTGCCCACGACGGTAGCACCCAAACAGATTCTGTTCTAGAAAGATCAAGAGCTCTTCTCGATGCCACTACCGGTCCCCTCCTCACCGCTGATTACTTCCCAACCGAGAATAGGCTTGCTCTATCCGCCCTTCACATCTCGCTCGACTTACCATCGTGGGAGATTCTAGTCAGAGATCTTGACTGTATCCTGACGGGCAACCCTGTTATTCCACCGGTCCGTCCAGCGGCTGAGAGTCAAAACTATCATGCTGCTGAACTCTCGGAGCAAGAGGCCGACCTGGACTACTGGGAACTTGACCCGGAGGAAACCTACTTACCTCATGAGATGAAATACGAGCTACGAATCGACTCAGACGCTTCAGAGGTGCTCCAAAAGACTTGTGCACAAACTCTCTTGAGCCCAGTGGACGTTTTGGTTACGGCAGTTGCGGAATCATTCTCACAAGGCTTTACGGATCGTGCCATGCCCGTCATCCATGTTGCAGACAATGCGCAGGACCATGTCGGATATGGCGATTCGGTTTATCCAGTACAACTCCCTAGTGACTTGACAGCCACTGGCGCTGCAGGGATAGCAGCAATGGTTAAGAACGCTCGTCTCACTGCCATTACCAACGGAGTCTCGTCTTACATGGCGGCGTCGTACACCCCCAGTGTTCTCGCCGCTCGACTACCCGAGATTCTCGTTAGTTATTCCGACACCAGACCATTCCAGGGAAGGATATTGCAGCAATTGGATAACGACATGTCCGACCCAAAGTCATCATCCGCTGCCACCCTGATTCCCTCTTGCATCAGCATCACGGCCAGTGTCCATGCCGACAAGTCCCTCGGTGTCGTAGTGGCTCACAGCTGGGACCTGGGCCAACAGAAGAAGGTCCGTAAATGGGTACGGCTGCTTCAGACAGCTCTGTTGGAGACCATTCGAGGAGTCGCCAAGGCGAACTTTATGTCCCCTGCTGATTTCCCTCTCGTCCATGTCCCCGATGACAAAGCGTGGGAGCGACTTCGCAGCACCATTAACGATGTATTGGGCCCATCCTCAAGCCAAACTGTTGAGGATGTATACCCTTGCTCTCCCGTGCAGCAAGGCATGCTCCTCAGTCAAGCCAAATCCACTTCATCGTACACAGTCGACGTTGTATGGAAGATGCACACCTTGTCTGGCTCCAAAGTCTCAGTGGCTCGTTTGGAAAATGCCTGGGCAAAGGTGGTTCAGCGACACGCTGCCCTGAGAACAATCTTTGTTGATGGGAGTGCCGCTAACGAGGCGTTCCTCGCCACCGTCTTGCGGAACCCACCGGTTAGTGTGTTGCACCAGATGCTCGTGGATGGAGATGGAGATGGTGTCGAGGCTCTTTTGGCTTTTGAGCCACAACTTCCCGTCACTTCTCACGAGCCACCTCATATCTTGACCATAGCAGAGACACAGACAAAAGACCAGATTCTGGTTCATCTGCGCATCAACCATGCCGTGGTCGACGGTGTCTCACTTGACGTGCTGCAGCGTGATCTACAACGAGCTTACATCGCCGAGGACGGCTCAGCTGAATGGCTGACCTCTGATCAGTCATTCCGTGATTATGTCAGCTACGTCCAGACTCAGGACACAGAGAGATCCCTTGACTTTTGGAAGAATCGGCTCAGCACCGTGTCGGCCTGTCGCTTCCCACAACTGCAAGTGCCCGATGTGCCTATTACAAACGAGAAGCGCGTCTTCAAAACCAAGATAAACGACATCTCGCCACTTCTGACGTTATGCCAGGCCAACAGCCTTTCCATCTCGAACCTGGCCCAGCTCGCTTGGGCCTTGGTCCTGCGTGCTTACACCAACAACCACCATGTGTGTTTTGGCTACATGACCTCTGGACGTGACGCACCTGTCGGGGGCATTGAGAGTGCCACGGGAGTCTTCATCAACCTCCTCATCAGTGACCTTGCGTTGGACGATGCCATGACGATCCGAGAGGCTTTGGAGACGTCTCGTGCAGGTCTCGCCGATAGTATCGATCACCAGTATTGCCCACTTAGCAAGATTCAGAGGGCTCTGCATATGGGTAGCGAACCGTTCTTCAACACGGTCCTATCGTGTTACCGCGAAGATGAACCTGATCTGTCCTCCAAGACAGATGTTGCTGTTGACTTGGTTCACTTGGATGACACGAGCGAGTTTGCCATCGCAGCAAAGATTGCTTATACCCGGTCGGATATGGAGCTCAGTTTGACATACAGGACCGAGATAATCAGCTCTGAAGCAGCAGATGTCGTAGGCAACGTCTGGCTCCAGACACTGCAGTGTCTACCATCTCTTTTCGACGACAAGATATCCAATGTCAACTTGATGGACCCTCAGAGCAGTCATCTCGTCGAGGTATGGAACAAACACGTTCCTGGCCCTGTCGACGCTTGTCTACACGATATTATCACCAATGTTGCTGCTCTGCAACCTGACAAGATGGCTCTTTATTCTACTGCAGCAAGTCTTACGTATGGTGAACTCGATGACTATTCCACCCGGCTCGGTCACCATTTGGTTTCCTTAGGTGTAGGCCCCGAAACTATTGTACCACTACTCTTTGAGAAATCCATCTGGGCCGTGGTAGCCATGCTCGGCGTTCTCAAAGCTGGTGGCGCGTTTGTCGCCTTGGACCCAGCACACCCGGCTGACCGCCTGGCACTGATCATCTCAGATACTGGCAGTCCAGTACTCCTCGTTTCCGATATGCAGTCAGCTGGGCCACTCGTCACTGGGGACTTGGCTAGCTTGCACGTGGAGCTGTGTACTGTGATGCAAGCGTCTATTCTGGAATTACCAATTCGAGACGACAAGCCATGTACCGCCGTGACTCCTGACAATGCAGCCTATGTAATCTTTACTTCCGGCAGCACTGGTAGACCAAAAGGCGTTGTCATCGAGCACCGGACTGTAAGCACCGGTACCAAAGAGCATGGATCTCAGATGAGCTACACCAGCACTTCACGAGTACTCCAGTTTGCTTCGTATGCCTTTGACGCCACCATCGGAGAGGTCTTTACAACCCTCGTCCATCACGGCTGCGTATGCATTGCTTCTGAAACAGAACGTATCGAAGATCTAACCGGTTTCATGAACCGAGCTGGTGTTACCTGGGCCTTCTTGACCCCTGCAGTCGCCAGAATGATGACTCCCAGCGACGTCCCAACGCTGGAGACTCTGATTTGCGGTGGTGAACCACTTGGTGACCTGACCCCTCGTATCTGGAGTGAAAAGGTCAAGTTTATACAGGCGTACGGTCCCACAGAGACATGTGTCTTTGCATCCATCAGTAATCGCCAGCATCGCCAAGTGCGACCAGCTATCATCGGTCAGATGATGGGTAGCGCCGCTTGGATCGTCAGTCCCAACAACGCAGACCTCCTTGTTCCCGTGGGTGCAGTCGGCGAGATGCTCATTGAGGGTCCCATCCTAGGCCGTGGGTACCGCAACGACGCCGACAAGACAAACGCGAGCTTTGTATGTGATCCCAAGTGGTCGATACATTACCCACGCCACGCCAATGGACGTCGTCTCTACAAGACAGGTGATCTGGTGAGGTATAACCTCGATGGTTCAATGGACTTTGTTAAGCGCAAGGATACGCAGATCAAGATCCGAGGACAGCGAGTCGAGGCTGGAGAGATTGAAAGCCACATTACCAGTGCCCACAAGGACGTGCAGCATGTCTACGTGACTTTTACCAAGAACGGTAGGCTGAGCTCTCGTCTGGTTGCTGTCGTCTCCTTGCGAGGGTTCGGCTCGACGGAAACCTCTAGCTCAGGCTCGCTCCGTCTCTTGCAAGGCACCGACTACGAAAGAGCCAAAGAACTACTACGTACTGTCACAGAGTACCTTTCCTCCAAGTTGCCCAGGCACATGGTCCCCGCCGTGTGGGCAGTGGTTCAAGGATCTTCAGTTCCCCTAACGACGTCTGGCAAGATCGATCGCCGTCAGATGACAGCCTGGCTGGAGCAAGCTGACGAGGACCTTGTTCGGGAGATTCTGGCGCTTGATCAAGAGGAACCCATCTCGGATGATTCTCTGACTCCAGCAGAGGTTGCTCTACGCTCCGTCTGGGCTCTAGTTCTCAACCTCAATCCCCACAAGATCAACAGGGAGCATCCTTTCTTTAGCCTAGGTGGTGACTCGATTACCGCCATGCAGGTCGTGTCTCATTGCAGGAGTCAGGGCATTGAGCTCACCGTCAAGGATATCTTTAAACATCAGACCATCGCAGCCCTTGCGGCATTTGTCGACTATACTTCAGCAGGAGACCTCTCTTCACCGTCCATGAGCTACAAGTTAGACCTCTCGGAGCAAGTCGACAAGGATTTTGCCCTCTCGCCGATCCAGAAGATGTATTTTGACCTGTATCCCGATGGGGTCAACCACTTCAACCAGAGTTTCTTGGTGCAGATCCCGTCGACGAAAAAGGTGGCTTCATCTACCCTACACGCCGCAATTGGACAGCTTGTTAGTCGTCACTCAATGCTGCGTGCTAGGTACTCCAATTCTCAAGGTCGTTGGGTCCAGCGCGTCACGGATGATGTGGCTGGCTCTTTGCAGTACCAGGAGCACACAGACGTTGCGCTCAACCAAATCAACGACCTTATTGACTCTGCCCAACAATCGTTGGACATCCAACGTGGTCCCATCGTCTCAGCCAAGCTCATTCATCTGCCTGACCGTCAGATTCTAGCCATCGTGGCTCACCACCTGGTTGTAGATATGGTTTCCTGGCGGGTCTTGCTTGAGGAACTTGAAGCTATTTTAACTGGCAAACCTCTTCCTACAACAGCCTTAACGCCTGTACCATTCGAGGCGTGGGTTCGGATCCAATCATCCCGCGTCAAGGAATTATCTGCACACAAAGTCCTTCCATATACCATTCCAGAGTCCCGTCTAGATTACTGGGGACTGGACGAAGTCAAGTCGAATGATTGGGGCTCTGTACGCGAGATAAGTTTTGAGATTAATGAGGCCATGACTAAGGCGCTTCTGGGACCTTGCAACGAACCTCTGCAGACGGACCCTCAGGATTTATTCCTCACTGCAGCTTTCCGATCTTTCGCCCAAGCATTTCCTGACCGGCCTCTCCCAGCCATCTTTACAGAAGGTCACGGCCGTGAAGCTGATGTTGAAGTCGATCTCTCCCGCACAGTCGGATGGTTCACTTCCATCGTCCCAGTAGCACTCGCCGATGATGTCCAAGGAGACTTGATTGAGACTCTTATGAGGATCAAGGATTCTCGCAGATCTGTCCCCGGCCGTGGCGTGCCTTACTTTTCCTATCGCTATCTGTCCCAAGATGGGGTGACTAAGTTCCGATATCACGACCAAATGGAGATCTTGTTCAACTACCATGGCCAGTATCAGCAGTTGGAGCGAGAGGGTGCTCTCCTCCAGCCAATTCCCGAGGGAGAATTTGCCCAACGCGATGTTGATCCTTCAGCACGCCGTTTGGCTGTCTTTGACATTTCAGTTGCTGTCGCTGCGGGACGAGCCACGGTATCCCTACTAATGCCTCAAAGCTTGACACCTACTCTCTCACATCAAGCTTCAGTCTGGAACGAGTGCTTCCAAAAGGAACTTGCAAGCCTGATCTCCATGACGAGTACTATGCAGTCGGAATTTACATTGAACGACGTACCACTCATCAAGGATATATCCTATGCCAATCTTGCCGAGATAAAAACTATTTGTCTTGACCACACGGATAAATGGGGACCCGCGAGCATCGAGGAGATTTTCCCCTGCTCGCCCATGCAGCAAGGCATTTTACTCAGCCAGTCCCGCACTCCTGATCTCTACGACGTCCGTTTTGCTTTCGAAGTCACATCCCGCGACGGCGTACCTCAAGTGCACCGCCTTCAAGAAGCCTGGGAACAAGTCGTCAAGCGTCAACCCATGCTTCGCACAGTGTTTCTGCCGAATCTCCGTGGCAGTGGGTCATTCGACCAGGCTGTTCTGAGAAACACTCTCGCCACGGTTCATCATGTGCAACTAGAGGAAGTCCCAGCGTCGTCTGACGATCTCGTCGAGAAAGTCCGCGAAACTATGGCGGAGGTACCAGCTAGTAGCTTCGAGTATGGCAAGGTTCCTCACGAGTTTACCATCTACACAGTTCGCAGTAGAATGTTTGTGCTTCTTCGACTCAGCCATGCCTTGGTAGACGGAGCATCTCTTCCGTATATAATTCAGGACCTTCAACAGGCATACGGTCAGTGCCTCCCAGCCGCCCCTGGCCTTGGGTACAGGGAGCTAGTTTCTTTCATCCAGCAACAACCCATGGATCAAGCTCTTGAATACTGGAGCGGGTACCTCAACGATGCCAGCCCATGCCGCCTACCACTTCTTCTCGATGATGCCGTGATTCCATCTCCTGGCAAGTTGGAAGCACAAGACATAACTGTCCCTGACTCAGAACCCCTGAGACGCCTCTGCGCTAAGCACGGTGTTACAATGGCCAGTATCTTCCATGCGGCCTGGGCTCTTATCCTGCGCGCATACACGGGCGACGATGAGGTGCACTTTGGCTACCTCGCCTCTGGCCGTGACGCCCCCATCCAAGGCGTCACTAGCCTTGTTGGGCCTCTGATCAACATGCTCATCTGTCGTGTCAACTTTGACCCTTCCATGTCGGTTGTGCAGCTTCTTCAGGATATATGTGCCGATTTCGCTTCTAGCATGTCCAATCAGTACATATCCCTCGCTGAAGTGCAACACGGTCTTGGTCTAGGATCTGAACAGCTCTTTACTACCGTTGTATCATTCCAACGACATGACCCCACCAGTGCCGGTGCAGACGATAGTAGCGACAGCCTCAAGCTAACGGCAATTGATTCTCGCGATCCTACAGAGTATGACATATCTCTCAATGTTGTAGATTCAGATCAAGAGCTTTCTTTCACCTTCACCTACTGGACTTCCAAGATCTCCTCTGCTCACGCAGCCCACATGATTCGAGCGCTCCTATCCGCCTTAGCCAGCTTCGCTGAAAAGGTCGATCAGCCGATAGTTAACGTCAACCTCGTCAGCACCGAGACCCGTCGTGAATTGGACGCTTGGAACGCCAACAGTTTGCAGGAACTGCATAGGGAATGTGTACACACCCTATTCGAGCAGCAAGTCCAAGAGATTCCTGATCACCCTGCTATTTGCGCCTGGGATCGCGATTTTACTTACCGTGAGCTCAACGAAGCTGCCAATGCCTTTGCCCATCATCTGCATTCTCTTGGCCATGTCAAACCTGACACTTTTGTTGTCACTTGCTTCGACAAGTCGGCCTGGGTCACTGTTTCTCAGATGGCTATCCTCAAGGCCGGTGCGGCTTTGGCTGCTGTTGATCCAACTCATCCTATCGATCGCATCAAGACTATTGTACACGACCTGGGATGTCCTTCTGTCTTGTTTACAGAGACAAAGTATAAAGACCGTTTCGAGGGCATATTCTCAAATGTTGTTATCGTGGACCAGGAGAACCTAGATTCTCTTGGCCCTCGACCTGATGCCCCTGAAACTGAAGTAAACGGAAACAATCTGTCATACTCCATCTTCACCTCTGGAAGCACAGGCCAACCCAAAGGCATATTGATCGAGCACCAGTCTTTATCTACCGTAGCAAAACACTTTGCCAAGCCCTATCAGGTCGACCGTAACACCCGATCGCTGCAGTTTGCCGCCCATACATTCGACTTATCTATCGGCGAAACCTTTATCACCCTTCTCAACGGAGGTTGTCTCTGTGTACCCTCAGAGCGTCGTCGACTAGAGGATCTGACTGGAGTTATCAACGATCTCAATGTCAATTGGGCCTTCTTGACACCAACTATGGCGGACATATTGGACCCAGCCCTCGTTCCCGGTCTGAAAACGCTCATTTTGGCCGGAGAGGCGGCCACGTCTGAAAATATCCGTCGCTGGCACGACAAGGTCTTTTTTATCATTGCATACGGTCCTGCTGAGACGACTGTTTGTTGTAACGCGGCCTGTGGCGTTACAGCATCCAGCGACCCCTCAAACTTTGGCCCTGCTAGGGGCGCCGGCATTTGGGTGACAGATATGAATGATCCCTCGGTACTGCTCCCAGTCGGTGCAGTAGGGGAAATCATCGTCGAGGGCCCCATTGTCGGTCGTGGCTATGTTGACCCCGTCAAGACGGCAGAGGTCTTTATTGACCCTCCTACATGGCTTACGACACAGTTTCCGAATAAGAAACTCTACCGGTCTGGAGATATCGGGCGGTATAACCCTGACGGCACTTGTTCATTCGTTCGTCGGCGAGATAATCAGGTCAAGGTACGGGGTCAGCGTATCGAGCTCAATGAGGTTGAGATCCATGTATCCCAAGCCGATCCAGACCTGCGTCACGCTGTCGTCCTGTATCCCAAGACAGGTGCTTGTCAAGGTCGTCTAACTACAGTGCTCTCGCGTCGCCAACATCAAGAGGCGGCAGAGGCACCGCGCGTCCTGAGCGCCGTTAACAACAAAGAGGTCATGGCTCGCAACGCCGCAATCCGAAGCAAGCTATCGTCAACATTGCCTGGGTATATGATACCAAAGATTTGGATCACAATGGAAGAGCTACCGCTTACAACAAATGGCAAGATGGATCGTCGACAGATCTTGAATTGGGTGCAGGCTCTGACCGATCAAGACCTAGCAAGCATCGTTTCATCGACAGGAGATACTACAACAGTCTCGGAAGATGCAAAGGCACAGACACCCATGGAGAAGCAACTCGTCAAAGTCTGGAGTCAAATTCTCAACTTGCCCATCAGTTCACTCCCACTAGATCAATCCTTCACCAGCCTCGGTGGCGACTCCATCTCGGCGATGCAGGTTGTTTCTAGGGCTAGAGAATGCGGCGTCACTGTATCCGTTGACAATATTCTTCGCAGCCAATCTCTTTCTGACCTGGCCGGTCGTGCGCGTTTCAAGGCCCTCATTCCCAATAACAACGAGACACAATCCATGGCCGTGGTGAGGAGAGAGCCGTTCCCTCTGCTGCCTATACAGCGCATGTTCTTCCAGATGAATCCTTCTGGTAACAATCATTTCAACCAGACATTCACGGTCCGTCTTTCCAAGAATCTGGCTGCTGAACAAATCAAGGTTGCCATCGCCACCGTGGTGAAGCATCATCCTATGCTTCGCGCTCGCTTCTTCAAGGATGATGATGATGATCACTGGACCCAACGGATTCTCCCTGATGTTGAGGGTAGCTTCGTATTCCAACAGGGCAGCTTCCCAACTTTGCCCGATGCACTACCTGTTCTCAATGAGTTGCAGGCTAGCCTCGACATTCAACAAGGACCCCTCGTCACCTCCTATCTCATCAACCTACCTGATGGCCAGGCCCTATCTCTCGCAGCTCACCATTTGGTTGTCGACCTTGTCTCCTGGCGCGTCATACTCTCTGATCTCGAGCTTCTGTTATCGTCTGTGTCTGGATCTCCTCCTTCACTCGCCCCCGAAGCTGTGTCGATGCCCGCTTGGACCGAGGCGCTTCTCCAGCGCGCTAACGACTACCATGTCGACTCAGTTCTCCCAGTAACTGTGCCATCTGCCGACTTTGGCTTCTGGGATATGGATCATGGCCGGGAGAATGTCATGGCAGATACGGTTGTCATTCAGGCGCGTCTAGATGCTACTAGCACCGCAGCCCTCCTAGGCCGCGCCAACACTGCCTTTGGAACAGACCCAGATGACTTGATGCTGGCAGCCCTCGCTTTTTCTTTCCTCCGTGTTTTCCCTCAGCGCTCGGTCCCGACTATCTACACCGAAGGCCATGGTCGAAACGCATGGGATGATAGTATCGACTTATCCCGCACCGTAGGCTGGTTCACAACTATATATCCCCTCGTCGTCTCCAACCAAAACACCGCTACTCTCGATCTCATCCAGACAGTTCGTCAAGTCAAGGACATGAGACGTAGCATCCGTGAGAAAGGTTTTCCATACTTTGCCTGTCGATATCTTACTGAGCAAGGCCGTACTGAGTTCAAGGAGCATACCGCAATGGAAGTTCTCTTTAATTATCTAGGCCAGTACCAGCAGCTGCAGCAGTCTGATACTATTCTCCAGGAGCTTCGAGATACGCCACTAGACATTAAGGACGCTGCGCCAAGTACACCTCGCATGGCTCTTATAGACATTCTTGCGGCTGTCGAAGGTTCTGAGCTGGTCCTATCACTCGGCTACAACACAAAGATGGCCCATCGCGATCGTTTACAGCTCTGGCTGGATGAGTACAGCACCGCTCTGCAATCTCTATCAACACAGCTCCCTGCTATTCCTCCCTCCTTCACTCCGGGAGACTTCCCCCTCCTTGGCATAGATGACACTGGTCTTATCTCCCTCGAGGCGGCGTGCAAAGCCAAAGTAGGATTTTGGGGCCCAGCAGTCGTCGAATCAGTCTACCCGTGCTCGCCGTTACAGCAGGGTATCCTCGTCAGTCAATCCAAGGATCCCAAAGCCTACGTGGTGTACGCGGTATGGAAGATCCGCCCTGCACGAGGAATGCCCTTCCGGCTCCAACAGCTCGAGGACGCGTGGCGACGACTTGTGCGCTACCACCCCGTGCTCCGGACTATCTTCTGCGAGAGCGGTAGAACCGACGGGGTCTTCGCCCAGGTCTTATTGAGGACCGAGACTCCTCCTGCCGAACCCACCATGAGAGTGATGGATTATCAAGGAACAGATCCTGTCGAGTTCCTACGGTCCTCAGCCCCATCATTACCTCTAGACAAGCCCCCTCACATTCTATCTATCTGCACCAGTGGTGGCGAGACCTACGTCTCTCTGCAAGTCAGCCACGCGCTAATTGATGGCACTTCTATGAACCTAGTGATGGATGATCTCCTGCGTGCTTACAACGGCACTCTGCAAGGATCGGGACCATCCTATAATGACTACATCTCCCATGTTTACAGCGAACCTATTGCTCGATCGCTCTCCTATTGGGCCGACAATCTTGCCGATACCCAGCCTTGCCTCTTCCCGGTCCTATCCGATGGAAGCAGTGGCAGAGTGTTGAACAAGATCACGCTTCCTATCCCCAGTACTACCGCTGATGCCATGCGCCAGCTCGGCCGTACACATGGTATCTCCATCTCCAACGTCTTCCAGCTGGCCTGGTCACTGGTGCTGAGGGCTTTCACTGGCTCGGATAGTGTTTGTTTTGGCTATCTGACATCCGGCCGCGATGTACCAGTGGACAGAATCGAGGCCATGGTCGGCCCTCTGATCAGCATGCTCATCGCCAGCACCACCTTTAGTGATGATGCCCAGTCCGCCCTAGAGCTACTCCAGACGATAAATCGTACCTATATTGACAGCCTACCTCATCAACATTGCTCACTCGGTAGTATTCAACACGCCCTGGGTGTTAGCAACACAGGTCTCTTCAATACGGTGATGTCTCTACAGAAAATAACCGAAGAAGACGAGACACCAGAACAGCTTGGGTTCGACATTGTCGACTCCCACGACCCCAGCGAGGTATGTCATGCTCATTGTTGGCTCTGTGGAATAGATTACTGACGAGAAGTAGTATAACATGACTCTGAATATCCTCGACTTCAACAAGACCATCGAGTTACATTTCACATATTGGACAGACAAGCTCTCGGATAGCTATGCATCAGGCGTTGTCGAGGCTACACTACGCGCAGTAGAGGCTATCGCCCAGGACCCAAGTCGTAAAATGCCAGTCGTCGACCTCCTAAGCGATTCCAGCCGCCGACGTATCATGGACTGGAACAGCCAACGTCACTCACCGATCCAGTCGACCGTGCATTCACTCATCGAAGCCCACGTCAAAGAAATCCCAGATAACTGCGCCGTGGCCTCGTGGGAGGGTGAGCTATCATACATCGAGCTCGACCGTCACGCCACCCGCCTTGCCCTGTACTTGCGCAGTCTCGGCGTCGGACCTGAAGTTACAGTGCCACTATGCTTCAAGAAGGGCATCTGGACAGTAGTCGCCATGCTGGCCGTCATGAAGGCCGGAGGTATCTTTGTGCCTCTGGATCATGCTCATCCGCCCGATCGTATACAGATGATTGTTGAACAGCTTCCATCCCGTATTGTTGCGCTCACATCGCCCGAATGCGTCCAGACTGTCTCGTATCTCGTCGATAACACCATATCCGTCGATGCAGCCTCTCTTGCGCAACTAGAAAACCAAGGGAGTGCCAATTCCTCTCTATCACCTGCTGCTACACCATCTAACGGTGTGTACATCATCTTTACCTCTGGTTCGACCGGCCAGCCCAAGGGAGTGCTGCTGGAACATACTGCCGTCGCTACGGGCACGACAGCCCACGGTCACCACATGTCCTACAGTAGAGACTCAAGAGTCCTTCAATTCTCCTCATATGCCTTTGACGCCTCTATTATGGAGATTATTACCACACTTGTATACGGCGGTTGCATTTGTATCCTATCAGAGGAAGAGCGGATGAATGACCTCGTTGGGGCTATTAATCGACTTCGCGTCAACTGGGTATTCCTTACCCCGGCTGTTGCCAGCATGCTCGAGCCATCTGCAGTCCCTACCGTCCGTCTCATCGCCCTTGGAGGCGAGCCCCTTGGTCACGCTGTCGTACGGAAATGGGACACAGACACGTGCCAGGTTGTCCAGGTCTATGGACCTACGGAATGCTGCGTAATCTGCACGCATGACTACAGGAGGGGATTCGACCCGAGACCCGAGATCATCGGCACCGCCATGTCCTGCAACACCTGGGTCGTTGATTCCCGAGATCCCAATATCCTCATGCCCATCGGCGCCGCGGGCGAACTGCTTATCCAAGGGCCTATCCTGGCACGCGGTTACCTGAACGATCCTGACAAAACTCGAGACGCCTTCTTGAGTGATCTTTCGTGGCTTCCCAACAGTCGCTTGTACAGAACCGGTGATATGGTCTCCTACTGTTCTGAAGGGAAGGGAAACAAGATCGCCTTCGTTCGCCGCAAGGACACACAGGTAAAAGTCCGTGGCCAACGCATTGAGCTAGGCGAGATCAGCTACCAGATCAGCGCCGCCCACGCCAAGATCGCCACACAGCTTGTCGTGCTTGGGGCCCGTGGCAAGTTTGCTGGAAAGATTGTTGCCATCTTGGCCTTCCACGACTTGCCTATGGAGCGAGGCAATGACAATGAACCCATGCGGCTGCTGGATAATCCTGAAGACCTGCTTAAGGCTAGGGCCATAATATCAGAAATTCAAGAGTTTATCAGCGATAGGTTGCCCTCTTATATGCAACCTTTTGCCATGATTGCAGTCAACCGCATGCCACTCAACTCGTCTGGAAAACTAGAAACACGTCGCGTGGCTGCCTGGGTAGACGGCCTCAACAACGAGACGTACGACCGCATCATGCACTTTGTCAACGAGCCCGTGCCTGAGCTCGAGCCCGAAGCCAGCTCCCTTCAGAACAATGAGGCCGAAGAGATCATACGGGGCGTGATCGCCGAAGTGGTGAACTTACCACTGGAGCAGATCCCCCTACGCCGATCCTTCTTCAGCCTGGGCGGCGACTCGATCTCTGCCATGGCCGTCGTCTCTCGCTGCCGCAGTCGGGGCATCGAGTTCACCGTCCAGGATATCTTCAACCGCAAGACCATTACCGCCCTCGCGGAATTCGCCAACCGGGCCACTGAATCGACCGCCGTATCGGCCCGGGATGGCGTCGACAGATCCGAAGAGATCGACGTGAACTTCCCACTATCTCCTATTCAGCAAATGTTCTTTGATATCTATCCAGATGGTATCAATTATTTCAACCAGAGCTTCTTGGTCCAGATCCCGGCCACCGAGAAACTGACATCGCAGCTTGTGCATGATGCGCTCCGGCAGCTCGTAGATCGACACTCTATGCTTCGTGCTAGGTTCAGCGACTCGGAAGGCGATTGGGTGCAACGGGTGACCGCTGCCGGGGATGCCAACCTCCTCAACTACCAAGACCACAATGGTGTCGCGGTTGACGAGGTGACCAACCTCATCGATATCGTACAAAAGTCACTGGATATTCGCAGCGGTCCCGTCATGGCAGCCTCTGTCATGCACCTGACCGACAACCGAAGGATCTTGGCCTTGGTTGCCCACCACCTCATCGTCGACATGGTCTCATGGCGGGTCCTGCTAGAGGAGCTCGAGATTATCCTGTCCGGCAAGGCACACTCGCTGCAGGATGTAATCGCGCCTGTCCCTTTCCAGGCATGGGTCCGGACACAGCCCCGTCGAGTGCAGAGATGGAGCCCATCCCGTGTGCTCCCTTATGATATTCCGAAGCCCCGAATGGACTATTGGGGTTCGAATGTAGAGGATGCCAACCCGTGTGGTTCTACTCGCGAGGTCAGCTTTACCTTGGATGCGGACATGACAAAGGCGCTCCTGGGTCCTTGCAATGAACCTCTCCAGACGGACCCCCAAGACTTCTTCCTTGCAGCTGCTTTCCAGTCCTTCGCCGAAGCGTTTCCTGATCGTGGTCTCCCAGCCATCTTTGTCGAAGGCCACGGTCGTGGTGATGGCGCTACCGACGGCCTAGACCTCTCTCGCACCATCGGATGGTTCACTTCTATCGTTCCCGTTGCCTTGACCGATGGCGTCGTTGCTCCTGGCGTCATCGACACCCTAATGAAGATCAAGGATGCCCGTAGGTCTGTTCCTGGCCAAGGTGTGCCATATTTCTCCTATCGCTACCTATCTGCCGCCGGCGTGCGAAAATTCCGAAACCATGATAAGATGGAGATCTTGTTCAACTACTTTGGCCAGTACCAGCAGCTCGAACGCGATGGTGCACTCCTACGACCTGTAGCCGAAGACGAGTTCGCTCGGTGCGATGTTGATGCTTCCGTTCGTCGTCTTGCCATCTTCGATGTGGCTGTTGCCGTGGCTGCAGGACAGGCGACGGTGACCATTACGATGCCTGGCGCCTTAGCCAAAGCCCGCGCCGACGGTGTTCGTGTCTGGATCGACCGTCTACAGCACCATATCACGAGCCTCGTTCACGTGACGAGAGATATGACACCAGCTTTCACCCTGAATGACATGCCTTTGATTAAAGATATGTCATATTCCGACCTCTCCGACATGCGGGATGTGTGCCTCGAACATACTGGCATGTGGGGGCCGGCTACCATCGAGGATATATTCCCCTGCTCGCCCATGCAGCAGGGCATCTTGCTGAGCCAGGCTTACAAGCCCGATCTCTACGATGTGCGTGTCGCTCTCGAGGTGAGCTCGCGCGATGGTCCGATACGGGCACATAACCTGGCAGAGGCATGGAGGCTGGTCGTCCAACGGCAACCTATGCTGCGCACTATCTTCCTTCCCAACCTCCGCGGCAGTGGCTCGTTCGACCAGGCCGTCCTACGGGATCCTACACCAGCAGTTCGCCATATAGACCTGGACCTGGACGACGGCATGGGGGTGTTGCCTGGGGACGACGAAGCAGCATTAGCGAGGGTCAAACGGGCGATGGCAGAAGCGCATGGTGACATATTTCGCTACGGAAAGCTCCCACACGAATTTATCACTTATACAGTGGAAAGTCGGGTTTTCGTACTCATCCGCCTTAGCCACGCCTTGGTAGACGGTTCCTCGCTGCCCATAGTGCTACACGATCTCCGGGAGGCATATGCCCACCGTCTAAGCACCAAGCCAGGTCTCGGCTACAGAGAGCTGGTATCGTTCATCTACCAGCAGCCCGCTGATCAGGCTATCGGGTACTGGGCCGACTTCCTCAAAGATGCCACTCCGTGCCGGCTCCCGCCCCTCCTCGACGACGTCAACGTCCCTTCACCAGCAGAGCTAGAAGCGATAGAGGTAGTGGTGCCTCATTCTGAGTCCCTCAGAAGTCTCTGTGCTGCGCATGGCATCACGATGGCCAGCATTTTTCACACCGCCTGGGCGCTGGTCCTACGCGCCTACACCGGCGAAGACGAGGTGATGTTTGGCTACCTGACATCCGGTCGAGACGCCCCTATCGACGGTGTAACCACACTCGTCGGGCCCCTTATTAATATGCTTACCTGCCGCGTTATCTTTGACGACCGGAGCAAGTCTGTCCTGCAGCTACTTCGACAATTACAGGACGACTTTATTGAGGGAATCTCGAACCAACACGTATCCTTGGCCGAGGTCCAACACCGTCTTGGCATCGGCTCAGAGGGTCTCTTCACATCCATTGTTTCGTTCCAGCGGCATGACGCTGCCGGAGGTGCCGCCAACGATGACGGTGGCCTCCTCAAGATGACGCCGATCGATGGCCGTGACCCTACCGAGTACGATCTGTCTGTCAACGTCCTCGATGAGGCTGGCCAAGATATACAAATTCACTTCACCTACTGGACATCCAAAGCCTCCCCTTCCCACGCGATGCACATGATGCGTGCCCTTTTGGCCGCCGTGGCTGGCATCTCTGGAAACCCTGACCAACCCTTGGTCAAGGTCGACTTGGTTGGTGCCGAAACGCGGCGCGATATGGATGCCTGGAATGTCGCTGGAATACCGTTCACATCCGATGAGTGTATACATCACCTTATTGAGCGACAGGCTCAGACGATACCGGAGCGCCAGGCCGTCTGTGGCTGGGACCGGACATTTACGTACCGCGAGCTTGATGAGGCCGCCAACGCCTTCGCCCACTATATGCGCTCCCTGCTTGACTTTAAGCCAGATACCTTTGTTGTCACTTGCTTCGATAAGTCCGCCTGGGTCATCGTCTCGCAGCTGGCTATCCTCAAGGCCGGCGGCGCATTCGTAGCTATCGATAGTGCGTATCCCGCTGACCGCGTTGAGGCCATTCTGTCCGACTTGGGGTCACCACCGATCCTACTCACCGAATCCAAATACAAAGACCGTTTCAAGGGCTTGTTCCCACACATCGCCATCGTCAATGAGGAGGCCCTCAGCTCTCTGGGTCTTGCCAAAAATCCTCCGTCGACTTGTATACGCCGCAATCATGCAGCCTACGCCATATTTACTTCTGGCAGTACAGGTCGACCAAAGGGCATTGTTATCGAGCACGGATCCCTGTCTACGGCCGCACTACTACACGCCGGCCCCTATCAGATCACCAGCAATACGCGGGCGCTGCAGTTCGCCGCCTACACGTTCGACGTATCCATCGGCGAGACCTTCTACCCCTTGGCCCAGGGAGGCTGTGTTTGCGTCCCTTCAGAGGGCGGCCGACTTGAGGACCTACCCGGCGCTATCAATAACCTAAATGCGGATTGGGCCTTTTTGACCCCGACCGTCGCTGATATTCTAGACCCCGTAAATGTCCCTGACCTCAAGACGCTTGTCTTGGGAGGTGAAGCACCTACAGCTGATAACATTCGTCGTTGGCATGATAAGGTGTTCCTTATCATTGGCTATGGTCCGGCCGAAACGACTATCTGGTGCAATGCCACGGGCCGTCTGAAGGAGTATAGTGATCCTACCAACTTTGGCCCACCAATGGGTGCCCGTGTCTGGGTAACCGATGCTGATGATCCGTCTATTCTGCTCCCTGTTGGAGCCGTAGGAGAGATCATTATCGAGGGGCCGCTCGTCGGTCGTGGCTATACTGACCCTGATAAGACCTCGGCGGCCTTTATTAGCCCACCCGAATGGATGACGTCGCCATACCCAGGAAAATGCATCTACAGAAGTGGAGATATCGTTCGCAGCCGCCCTGATGGTACCTACTCGTTTGTACGACGACGGGATAACCAGGTCAAGGTGCGCGGTCAGCGAGTTGAGCTCAACGAGGTCGAGGTGCATATATCCCAGGCGGAAACCGACATACGTCACGCCGTCGTGCTCTACCCACGGAAGGGCGCCTGCCAGGGTCGGCTTACTGCAGTTCTCTCACATCATTCTCCGGGAGGTGAAGGACAGGGTCGAAAGCAGACATCGTCGTCCGACTCGGGTAGCATAACTGCCGTTCGAAACGACGAGGCCGCGACCACCAACGACATGGTTCGAAACAGACTTTTGTCGTCACTGCCACCCTACATGGTCCCCAAGATTTGGATCACAGTCGAACAGCTGCCATTCACAAAGAACGGCAAGATGGATCGCCGGCAGATCTCGGCCTGGCTGGAATCACTAACCGAGGACGTCTTGGCCAGCATTGTAGAACGCGGGTCCAGCAAAGTTGGTTCTGTAGAATCACCAACCAAGGCCAACACGCCCATGGAAGAGCATTTCCTCCAGATCTGGTCCAGCGCTCTCAACTTACCCGTCGATTCAATTCCTCAAGGCCAGTCCTTCACCAGCCTTGGCGGAGACTCTATCACTGCCATGCAAGTCCTCTCTAGGGCGAGAGAACGCGGCATCTCTACCACTGTCCACGACATCCTGCGGAGTCGATCGATCTCTGACTTGGCCAGCCGTGCCCGCTTCAAAACCATAGCTGCGAAAGGTGCAGATGATTCGAACGCGTTGACGACAATTACCGACGAGCCGTTTTCTTTGTTACCCATCCAACGCATGTTCTTTAAGACGCAGCCCTCGACCAATCATCACTTTAATCAGTCGTTTATCGTCCGTCTCACGAGAACTTTTACAGCCGAGCAGATTCAGATGGCCATTACAGCCATCGTGAAGCACCATCCAATGCTCCGTGCACGTTTCCTTCATAACGATGATGAATGGAAACAAAAGATTTCTTCAGACATCACCGGAAGCTTCAGCTTTCATCATCGCCACTCTTCCAATCTAGAATCCTCTATCAACACTCTTGATGAGCTTCAGGCCAGTCTAGATATCAATCAAGGGCCTTTACTTACATCCTGTCTGCTCGATCTCTCAGATGGCCAAGCGCTCTTCCTTGCCGCCCACCACCTGGTTGTCGACCTTGTTTCCTGGCGTGTCATCCTGGCCGATCTCGAGCAGCTTCTGGCGGCCTCTCCCGGAGCATCATCTCCTCTATCACTCGAGCGCGAGGCTGTGTCAATGCCGGCGTGGGCAGAGGCGCTCATCCGACAGGCAACCGAGTACCATATCGGCTCCGTACTGCCGTTTACTGTTCCTGCTGCCGACTTCTCGTTCTGGGATATGGATTCTGGAAAGGCAACCAATATCATGGCGAATGCCATCTCTCTCCAGGCACGGATTGATATAACCAGTACTGCAGCGCTGCTTGGTCCTGCGAATGCAGCATTCGGCACAGACCCAGACGATTTAATGATTGCTGCCCTCATCTTCTCTTTTCAAAGTATCTTCCCTGAGCGTTCATCAATCCCAACAATATATACAGAGTCCCACGGCCGCAATGCATGGGATGATGGTATCGACCTATCCCGTACTGTTGGCTGGTTTACTACTATCTACCCTATAGCCGTGCCTGAATGGAATAATGCCGAGCGCGACCTTCTATGGACGGTCCGCCAGGTAAAGGATATTCGGCGAAAGATTCCCGGTAAAGGGTTGCC
This sequence comes from Fusarium burgessii, assembly GCA_002980515.1. Taxonomy (NCBI): domain Eukaryota; kingdom Fungi; phylum Ascomycota; class Sordariomycetes; order Hypocreales; family Nectriaceae; genus Fusarium; species Fusarium burgessii. The sequence goes on along the minus strand of PVQA01000861.1, from coordinate 22,361 downwards.
TTACTTTGCGTACCGATGCCTAACTGAAGAGGGCCGAGCTGCATTTGAACACCATGAGGAGATGGAGATTCTGTTTAATTATTTGGGGCAGTACCAGCAACTCCAGAAATCCGATACTGTTATCCAGCAAATCAGCGAAACGACATTAAGCACGCAGGACTCTTCAGATTCCACAACTCGAATGGCTCTCATTGATGCCGTGGCGGCAGTTGAAGACTCTGAACTAGTTCTTTCACTTGGTTTCAATACAAAGATGCGGCTCCAGCATCGCTTCCAAGCCTGGCTGGACGGATTTCACGCTGCCCTGGAAACCCTCTCATCTCAGCTCCCTACCATTCCAGCTACATTCACTCCTGGCGACTTCCCGCTGCTAGATCTAGGAGAAGATGGCCTCCTTACACTTGCGGCCGCCAGTAAAGCCAAAGTAGGGAGTTGGGGCCCCGACATCGTCGAGGCTGCCTACCCTTGCTCCCCGCTGCAACAAGGCATCCTCCTCAGCCAAGCCAAGGATGCCACGGCGTACGTGGTACAGGGTATCTGGAAGATATCTCCCGCACAAGGAGAAGCATCAATCGACCGAGGACGGCTACATGCCGCCTGGCACCGGCTCGTTGAATACCACCCGGTGCTGCGTACAGTCTTTTGCGAGAGTGGCAGAAATGACGGTATCTATGCCCAGGTTGTCCTGAGAGAGACTGCAAAAGCAGCCCAGCCTACGATCGACATTCAAAACTATCATGGCCCGGATCCCCTTGCGTTCCTCCGGTCGTCGACCCCAGCGCTGCCCTCGGACAAGCCCCCATATGCGCTGCTCGTCTGCGATACAGGCAACGATATATATCTTTCTTTCAGGATCAGCCACGCATTAATCGACGGGACCTCCATGGGCCTGCTGATGAACGATCTGCTTCGCGCGTATCACGGAATGTTGGAAGGGGTCGGGCCATCCTATGAACCCTATATTGCTCACGTCTACAACAAACCTGTATCCCAGTCTCTTTCTTACTGGTCCGATACACTAGCCGCCGCGCGACCCTGCCACTTTCCAGTTCTCGTGGAAGAAGGTGTAGATGTCAGTGTCAGGTCGCTGAACAAGATCACGAGGCTCATCCCAGACGTCGAGGCCATGCGCCAGCTCGGTCGCACCCACGGCGTTTCTGTTGCCAACTTCTTCCAGGTCGCCTGGGCATTAGTCTTACGTGCCTTTACGGGCTCTGACGACGTCTGCTTTGGTTACCTTACTTCAGGTCGCGATGTTCCTGTAGATCGCATCGACGAGATTGTCGGTCCTCTTATCAGCATGCTTATCTCTAGCACCAACTTCAGCATTGGCGATGATGCCCCCTCTGCCCTCGAGTTGCTACAAACAATGAACCGTAACTACATCGACAGTCTGCCCCATCAACACAGTGCGCTGGCCGACATACAGCGAGCGTTGCACGTCGGCAATAAGGGTCTTTTTAATACCGTCATGTCGCTGCAAAAGGTGACTATGGGAGAAGAGATACCAGGTCAACTCGAGCTCGATGTTGTTGAGGGACACGACCCCAGCGAGGTATGTGAATATAAATTTACCCAAAATACAGGTCCACGAGGTCTCGTTCCTCGGTGCGACCAACAAGAAAAACCCACTTAACTTACACGAGGAATAGTACAATATCACACTGAACATAGTCGATTATGGTGAGACTATTGAGCTGCATTTCACGTATTGGTCCGATAAGTTATCCGATAGCCACGCATCGGATGTTGTCGAGGCCACACTACGTGCCCTAGATGCAATCATCCAGGACCCTAACCGCACTCTACCGGTGGTCGACATGCTGGGAGACAGCGGTCGCCGGCAGATCATGGAATGGAATGGTGGGGAACAGCCAGCGATCGACTCAACCGTTCATGCCCTCATTGAAGCCCACGTAAAGGAATCACCAAATCGCTCAGCTGTCGTCTCGTCGTGGGAGGGCGAGCTCTCCTATGCCGAGCTTGACAGCCACGCCGCCGGACTTTCCGTCTACTTGCGTAGCCTGGGTGTTGGACCCGAGGTGACAGTGCCGCTCATATTCACAAAGAGTATCTGGATGGTCGTTGCTATGCTTGCCGTTATGAAAGCAGGCGGCGTGTTTGTGCCTCTAGACCCAGCCCACCCTCCGGAGCGAATCGCCATAATCGTCGAGCAACTTCCGAACCGGACTGTGGCATTAGCTTCACCTGACCGTATCGGCATTATCTCCTCTCTCGTTGATAACGCCGTGGCCTTAGACGCGGGCGTAGCCGCCAGTCTCACGGAGGATAATGGCGGAGATAACGAGCTGCCACTAGAATCCGCTACGCCAGATAACGCTGTGTATATCATCTTCACATCGGGATCGACCGGCCAGCCAAAGGGCGTCGTGCTAGACCACCGCGCCACTGCAACAGGCACCACAGCCCATGGGCGTGCTATCTACTTCAGTAAGGACGTCAGGACGCTACAATTTTCCTCCTATGCCTTTGACGCCTGCATTACTGAGATCATCACCACCCTTGTTTATGGAGGCTGCGTTTGCGTTCTATCAGAGGACGAGCGGATAAACGACCTTGCAGCGGCTATCAATCGGCTGCAGGCTACCTGGATGCTGCTAACGCCTGCGGTAGCTAGTACACTCGACCCGTCAGAGGTACCCTGCATCCGTTACATAGCTCTAGGAGGAGAGTCCTCAAGCCATGCTACCAACAAGAAATGGAGCAAGGGCGGCTGCAGGGTCCTCCACGCCTACGGGCCAACGGAATGCTGCGTTATGTGCACTTATGACGATAGGACCGGACTCCCTACGCGTCCTGAGGTCATTGGTGGCGCTGTAGGTTGCAATACGTGGGTGGTGGATCCTCGCGACCCAAGTGTTCTGATGCCCATCGGCGCCGTGGGTGAGCTCCTTGTCCAGGGCCCGATCATGGCCCGGGGATATCTCAACAATCCTGACAAGACGCAAGAAGCCTTCCTAGACACTAGCCTCCCATGGCTGTCTAGTCTCTCCCGCGCATACAGGACAGGAGACCTCGTCTCCTACTGCTCTGAGGGCAAGGGTAACAAACTCACTTTCGTACGGCGCAAGGACACTCAGGTCAAGGTGCGAGGCCAACGCATCGAACTGGGCGAGATCAGCTACCAGATCAGTGCCTCCCACGATAAGATCGCGACCCAAATGGTAATGCTAGGGTCCCGTGGGACCTTGAACGGAAAGATTGTCGCCATCCTGACCGTCCGTGGCTTACACACCACAGACGACGGTAGGGATAACGAGCCTCTCCAGATTCTGGATAACCCCAAAGACATACAACTCGCCAAGGACATTGTGTCAGAAGTTCAAAACTATATTGCCGACAAGCTGCCTGTCTACATGCATCCTTCGGTCATCATCGTCGTTAACCGGATGCCCATCAACTCGTCTGGCAAACTCGAAACTCGACGTGTGGCTCAGTGGATTGATCAAGTGACGGACGAGATGTACGATCGCATCACCAGGAACCTGGCTGACGCCGAGCCAGAGGCCGGATTTGAGAGCGCCCACGGCCCTGTTGAGCAGATCATCAGCGAGGCAGTGGCTGAGGTCGTCAACCTGCCAGGCCAGGTCTCTCTACGCCGCTCCTTTATCAGCATGGGAGGCGATTCCATCACCGCTATGCAGGTCATGGCCCTCTGCCGACGACGAGGCATCTCCATACCTGTGCAGGACATCCTCAAGAGCGCCAATATCATGGCTATGGCGGCCAAGGCCCAGCAGCTCAGTGATTCTTCTGTCGACTCACCTAATAATGCGGGCTTAGGGGATGAACTTGCCCCCTTTCCCCTTTCGCCCATCCAGAAACTCCATCTCATGCAATTCCCCGACGGCGAGAACCATTACAACCAGAGCATGCTCCTCGAGCTGCGACGCTCTACATCGGATAGTGTCCTTTACTCGGCTCTTTTGGAGTTAGTACGTCGTCATCCGATGCTCCGCGCCCGTTTCGAAAGGGGATCAACAGGTGGGCAATGGACGCAGAGGGTGACCAATAATGTTGAAGGCTCGCTCTCCTACGCCGCTGCCGAAATAGACACTTGGGAAGAGGCCCAGGATATCATGATCGAAGCCGAACGTGGCCTTGATATTACCACCGGCCCGTTGATGGCAGCCAGGCTAGTACAAGTTCATGACTCTACGTCTATCTTCCTGGTTGCGCACCATCTTGTCATAGATCTCGTGTCGTGGCGGATACTCCTGCGAGATCTAGAGCAACTGATTGCGGGGACATCGTTACCTGGGACTCAGATGTCCTGGTCATACCAGCGATGGGTCAACAGTCTTGAGAAGTACGCCGAGACAAACGCATCGACTGCTTTAGCACTCCAGTTTACGCCATCAGAATCAGATCTAGATTTCTGGGGAATAGACTCGACGTCTAACGACTTTACCAACTTGGTGTATGGTGACTTCACCCTGGACCCTTCCCTAACCTCCGCCCTTCTTCGTTCCGCCCACAAGAGCCTCAAGGCTGAAGTCCTCGACGTCCTACTAGCCATGGCCGCACACACCTTTTCCATCGTGTTCTCTGACAGAGCAGCACCCACGTTCCACACTGAGACTCACGGTCGAGACCACCCGCAAGATACGACGGCTTCAGTGCATGAAACGGTCGGTTGGTTCACTGCCATTGTTCCCCTTGTGCTTGACGCCCCGAGTGATGACTACATTGAGTCTGTCATCCGTGTCAAAGACATACGTCGTGCTATACCAGGCCTGGGAGTGCCCTACTTCACAGCCAAGACACTTCAGGGATCCCAGACCCTACCGGTGGAGATCCTGTTCAACTATCTCGGCCGGTTCCAACAGCTTGAGCGTGACGATGGGCTTTTTGAGTCTCTTCCCAAATCCATGGGTCCCGCCGATGTCAATCTTTCAGCTGCCCGCCTATCAGTCGTTGATATCTCTGCCGTGGTGGAGAAGGATGCTTTAACTGTTTCCTGGAACTACAATACACAGATTCAGCATCAGGACAGGTTGTCTAAGTGGTTTGCCCTATATGAGCAGGCGCTGAGCGAGGTCGCCTCTGCACTACAAAAGACATGCTTGCAACTCACAAAAAGCGACGTGCCCCTTTTGCCCATCTCTCACCAACAGCTCAAGCCACTCAACGAGGCACTAGCAGCCGTCTCGCGGAATGGTGCCGAGGGAGTAGAGGACGTGTATCCCACGTCGCCCATGCAGCGCGGCATCCTTCTTAGTCAGACTAAGGATGCCTCGCAATATGACGTCCATGCCGTCTGGGAGATCACCCCTTCCAAGGGCAACGACTCGCAAGTTGATGTTTCTCGCCTCCAGCGTGCCTGGCACCGCGTCATCCAGCGACATCCTATGCTCCGGACCGTATTCATCAGCAGTCTTGCCGATGGCATGGCATTCGACCAGGTCGTCCTCACTAAGTTCCGTCCTACCATCAAGAGCCTGACCTACGACGATGATGATGATCATGACTCTACAATGGAAGAGCTCTGGGAGTCGGCGAGTGGAAGCTTCGAACTCAATACTCCCGCTCATCGCCTTGCTATCTGTGTCGGTCCCCAAGGAAAGGTCTACGCCCACTTCCAGGTCAGCCACGCCTTGATCGATGCGACTTCGTTGCAGACTATCATCCGGGACTGGGCTCTCGCTTATGCCAATCCTAACCTCCCCGTGGTCCCCGGCACGCCCTACTCAACCTATATCGCCCATATCCAAAAGACTTCCCTCGATGCATCCCTACGCTTCTGGGCAGACCAGCTCGAGGGTGCAGCGGCGTGTCGTCTTCCGCGGTTGACTGATGGCCGTGTCCCCACAGGTCAACACGAACTTCGTCACCTACACAGTGACATCCACCTGGGAACCCGCCTCAAGGCCCTAGCGAAGCGGCTCAACATCTCCATGGCCAGCATCTTCCAGCTTGCATGGGCCATGGTGCTCCGCTCCTACACTAACCTCCAGGACATTTGTTTTGGCTACATTTCCTCAGGCAGAGATGTCGAGCTCGATGGCATTTTAGACGCTGTAGGACCATTCATCAACATCCTCGTCTCCCGTGTCGTATTTGGCAAGGGAGACACAGCTGCGGCAATGCTTCAACAGCTCTTTGGCACTTACCTGGACAGTCTACCGCACCAGCATGCATCGCTGGCTGATATCAAGCACGCACTCAAGATGCCTAGCGGCCAGCTATTTAACACAGTCTTGTCGTTCCAAAAGATTTCCCAGTCTAGCGGTGCTGCCAAGGCTCAGGACCTCCCACTCTCGTTTAACTCCATTCGGGGAGCTGATCCCACAGAGGTATGTAGACCTAGTAAACCTTGAGAGGCAGTAGAAAGCTGACGTGCCAGTTTGATGTTACACTTACCGTCATTGAGTTCGACTCGAGCATTGAGTTCTCGATTCAATATTGGACCTCATTTCTTTCCGAAGCCCAAGCCAACAATCTTTCCCAGAGTCTCCTTCAGGCTCTAGGTGCTATCGAAGCCACTCCATCAGATGCCATCGACACTCTCCATCTCGTGCCCACAGAGCACATGGACCAGCTCAAGTCCTGGGGCCAACGTCTTCCCCCAATCGTCAACAGACACGTTCACGACCTATTCGACGACGTGGTCCGCAGCACGCCAACATCACCTGCTATTCACGCGTGGGACGGGGACTTTACGTACGCCCAGCTTGACATGGCTTCGTCACGCCTGGCTGGTCTTCTTCTTCAGCAAGGTGTCAAGCCCGATACCTTTGTTGCTATCTGCTTTGAGAAGTCAGCCTGGGTCGCCGTCGCATATCTCGCCATCCTCAAAGCAGGCGCTGCCTTTATGCTCCTGGACCCAGAAGCGCCCATAGAGCGTATACAGTACATGATGGAACAGACCAAGACATCTGTGGTTCTTTGTTCGCCCATGTACAAGGACATGGTCGATGACTGGGACGCAGCTGCCATCGTGATCAGCAAAGAGGTCATCAACACGTTACCTGATTTCGCTGGTCCATTCCCAAATATTCCAAGTTCCAGTGCCGCATACATAATCTTCACCTCTGGCACGACTGGCAAACCCAAAGGCGCCATTATTGAACATGGTTCATACTGCAGCAGTGCTCTTGCACAAATGAAGGACTTGTATATCGGACCCGGGTCTCGCTTTTTACAGTTCGCTTCCTTCATGTTTGATGCCACCATGATCGAAATGGTCACGCCCCTTCTTGCAGGCGGATGCGTCTGCATACCACGACGACAAGATATCATCAGTGACCTGCCCCGTGTAGTAAGAGAAATGGATATTAACATGGCCATTCTCACTTCTTCCTTTATCCGGACCATGAGCCCAGAGGAGGTACCTACTATCAAGAGACTGATCCAAGGCGGCGAGCCCCTATCCCAGAAGGACATCGACATTTGGGCAGACAAGGTCCAACTGGGAAACGCATATGGTCCCAGTGAATGCTCCGTCATGGCATCTTGCCTATCAGATGTGACGAGAAGCTCAGAACCGTCCAACATTGGCTACCCAGCAGCATGTGCTCACTGGGTGATAGAGCCAGCCAACATGCACCGCCTTGTTCCTATCGGCGCCATTGGCGAGCTCCTCCTAGAAGGCCCAACGCTATCACGAGGCTACATCAACAATGCTGCCAAAACCGCCGAGGCGTTTGTCAGCGGCCTTGACTGGGTACCGCAAATGGGCCGTACCCCTGAGACGCGTTTCTACGCCACTGGCGATCTAGTGCGCCTTAACTCTGATGGTTCAGTTACTTTTGTCGGCCGCAAAGATACACAGATCAAGATCCACGGTCAACGCATGGAGTTAGGAGAGATTCAGCATCATTTAACAACCATTGATGAGATCCGACACTCCATCGTCTTGAGCCCATCCGAGGGTCTCCTCCGTAAGCGACTTGTGGCTGTTTTTGAGCTCAGAGACGTTTCCTCTACAAATGCCTCCCCCCAGGATATCCGTCTCATCGCGCCATCCCTCCGCCTCAAGGCCAACGAGAGTATTCAACGCATCCGCGACATTCTCACCCAGCGACTCCCTTCCTACATGATTCCATCCACTTGGGTCGTCGTGCGGAGCATGCCAACCATGATATCTGGGAAACTCAATCTTCCTGCCGTACAATCCTGGGTCCAGAATATCAACCATGAGACGTATCAGGAAATCCACGCAGCAGAGGCAGTCAGGGAGCTAGACCCGAGCGACATGATCGCCATGCAAGTCAGTCGTAAATTGAGCTCACTTCTTACCAATGCACCCGGTGGAATGGGTAATCCAGAAGACTTTGTGGGCAAGGATATCGTGCCGATGCAGTGTGGCCTGGACTCTATCACGGCCATTGCACTATCGACATGGTTGCGCAAGACTTTTGGTGTGGCGATTTCACTTGCTACCTTGCTGTCTCTTGAGACAAGCATCCAGACACTTGCCACTCTCATCAGGGAAGAGAAGACCAAAACCGAGCCCTTGAGTCTGCCCAAGGTCGAGTCTGTTACAGCATCAGCACCCACAACAAAAGCGGCCATCGACCTGCACGCAGAATTCAAACACTTTGACCAGGCATTATCCCAACTACCTGTATCAGATATCCCCAACCATGGTGCTGCTCAAACCCCATCCAACTTTCTCGTCACAGGCGCCACTGGATTCCTCGGCAGCCAAATCGTCAGACAACTCCTCTTTCGACCTGAAGTCAAGAGAGTATTCTGTCTCGTCCGCGCAGAAGATGACACCCAGGCCCAAGAGCGAATGATGGAAGTCGCCCGCAAGGGACAATGGTGGCAACCAGACCTGTCCTACCGTATCGAAGCATGGAGCGGCGACCTTGGCAAACCGCTCCTTGGACTCGATGACACACGCTGGGCGTCTGTAGTCGACGGTACCATTGACGCCATCATCCACAACGGTGCTGTGGTCCACTGGCATCTCAGCTATCGTGACCTCAAGGACGCCAATGTAGGCAGCACGTTTGACCTCCTCTCAGCTTTGTCAAAGGCCCCATCGCCTCCGCGCTTCGTCTATGTGACTGGCGGGTATTTCTCTGATGGTGAAAAAACAGATGACGAGGTCTTGGACCTGCTGCAGGACGGTGATGGATACTCGCAGACAAAGTTCCTCTCTGAAATGCTCGTCCGCTCTCATGGGCAGCGACTTCGTCGCCATTCGGCAAAATTCACTACGCCCGTCGTCATCCAGCCTGGCCTCATCATTGGTGACGCAGACCATGGCGTGTCTAACCTTGATGATTTCCTTTGGCGAGTTGTAGCTTCTGCTATTCGCGTTGGTGCCTATAATGTCGACGAGTCCAATGACCCCAGCGCCTGGCTGCTCGTCGCTGGCAGTGATCAGATCGCCACGTCCGCCGTGGATGCTTGTATGCTACCAGTCTTTGCCTCGGCAACAATCCCGCCATCTGTCCGTTTCGTTGATGGCGTCCCTGTCAAGGAGCTCTGGAAACTACTTGTTGATGAACTCGGCTTCCCTCTCCGCCCCATTTCTGGCCAAGAATGGCTTCAGGCTCTTGAGGATAACATGGATAGCCTAGGTCCTAGTCATCCTCTGTTCCCCGTCTTTGAGTTTCTTCAATTGAAACAAGGAACTGTCGGCACGCCCAAGCCCGTAGACGGGACTCCTCTATGTCCCCAGGATGAGGTTCTGCGTCGTCTCAGACGAAGTCTTGAGTACCTCAACACGATTGGGTTCTTTGCTTCATCAGGGTCAGATGCTACCTCTGTCTCCAAAGCTACTTTCCGCCGTACTGGCTTAAGACCGACCAAGACAGCGTTCTTTTAAAAGATGTTAGCATAGGATTATTACGATCTACTTTTTTGTATTTTAATTTCTAGTTTGAAGTTTGAGATAGTTTCTAGAAGAACATTATTTTTATATCCCAATATTCCCTCAAGACCATTATCCAGTCTAAAGCCACAAAGCTAATACACTATTTGTTGATATGGTTATGGGGAAACTTTAAGTTGACGTGACGCATGTGTGCTAAGTCATGGCGCGGAAGAGTAATATTACGTTCCGCGACAACCCAGACCAATTGAGAACTACAAGAAGGCTCGATAAGAACCATGATAAGGAAAAAATTAAAATCTCAAATCCTGCTCACAAATGTGGTGAAAACAAGCAGACAGCTAAATAGAGTAATTAGATATACTAAATTGTATTCCAATGCAGAAAAAGAACAAGGAGGATAAGTTAATATTTAATGTATTTAATATAAACTATATAATTAAGATCTTCTAGCCTACCCGGAACCTAATAAATTAATAAGTAGTAAACTTAACTAAGTAGGAAAGGCTGTAATAATTTAGAGTACCTAGCGTTAAGCTCTCTTATTATTTTAAGATCTATTAGAGGAAGTAAGTTTGTAATTTTTTACTCTTCCCTCCAACCCATTACTTGTTTTATTCGCAAAGTGGACTTAATTGCTTAAACGAGGTTAAAGATAATTCACTGTTTTTGTCGCAGAATACCACCCTGCCCTGTTGCTCCACCGCTGTCAGGAATATCGGGCTTTCTTTAATCCAGCCAAGATGCTGATTGGGCAATCACTGATCAATCAGGCCTCTAAGCCTTTTGCAACTACGCCCAATTGGGCAACCAAATACCTAAACAGGCAGATCACGGGAGTGAAGCCATCATAAAAAGTACTTGGCCAATGCGGTAATACCCACAGCAGCCGAAGTATCTTAGTTATTGGTAAAGCTTCGACGCTAAACCACTTTTGTATCAACGTCACCCTAACAGCACAACTCCACATAATGACTAAATTGGTTAAGTCTACTCTATACTTGGAAATGTTTTGACTCAATCAATTATCTATCATCAGTTCCATTAAACATGCGCAATTAAGAAATGATCAGCCTCAGCATCCAAAACACTCGCACCCATAAGTACGACTTCGTCTGGTCCTGGCTGAATTCAGTAAAACCAGAATCTCGTCCAATCATCGATTGCCTCTGGGAAGCACATATAATACTCTTGGCTTTGTGTAAGTTAGTCATGTCACTGCAGTGCTTGGGTTCGTGAATAAAGGGGAAATACTGGCCTGCTTCTCTGAAGGATGTTCTCAAAATCTCTCATGTTGAGCAACGAGATGAATGATGGTTGTCTGTATTTAGTATTATACCCGGCGTTCATGGTCAAAGGGGAAACAGATATAGACTAGGGTTAAAAGTAATATAAAAGGTTTATAAATAAAGTATTAATTAAAACCTAACTATATATTCTAAATACTTCAAGGACTCAAGTAGTTATAATGCTTAATTAATAGTGGTGAGAGATAAGAAATTCAGCAAACAGATTAAACAAAGCCTTGCTAAATGAATTAGGGGTGAGGGCATCAATAAGATCCCATCCCTTTCGCACCCAGCATTCAATATCCTCATTACACTTAGTCAAGGTACCAGAAGACTTGAGAGCATCAACGAGAGCCGGTACGTTATGGTCTTGCCAGTAACAGAACCACTTTTCGCGGTCGGGGTGATCCAAGGTAAACAGCTTAGCCACTGGATAGGTAATCTTGTGGTTGTAGAGATCATCTGCTGCACTTTTACCTTTGACCTTGCCAAGAACATCCAAGACATCATCACGGATTTGAAAAGCGATACCTAAACAAAACATGTTAATATCTGATATGAATAACGAACGACGGGAAAGGGCTTACCCAAGTTTGAACGTAGGCTCCAAGTGCTTCAATTTGTTTGGGAGTTCCTCCTCCGACAATTGCTCCGACAATGCCGCAAAAAGATGCGGGAATACCACTCTTGCATCGATGGAGATTGATAACCCGAGCTAACATTCGCTCAGCATCCTGAATAGTCGGGAGCTTTTCTATAGTCATTCCAGCGATATCAAGTGCTTGGCCGGCGTGGCCGACTCGCATCATCTCAAAGTACATTGAGTAGATATCCCGACGCTGTGAGTCAGACAGGGCCTCATTGTCTCGAATGATGGTCTCTCCCCAGAAATACATAGCGCATCCGGCATTAATAGCAGTCGGGGCGCCTATGAGTTTGTGCACACAAGGTCCTCCGCGACGCGTTTCGCTATCATCCTCGATATCGTCAATGATCAACGAAGCCGTGTGGATTAGCTCTGGCAAAGTCAGGAAGCATCTCCAATCGTTCGCGTTGCCGCCTACCATTCCAACAGCAGCGCCAAAAAGCATAGGTCGCCTGTGTGTGCGAATACGCGTCGTGTCAGCCACGTCTTGAGCTCTCTAGGATGGGATGCAACAGTGGAGGAAACTCACCAATTCTTGCCGCCTCTGTCATTTAGCATATAGAATGCATCAACAATGTTCTCCTGGATCTTCTCTTCTTCGTAAGGATCAAAGCGCACTCTGGTAATGTGTTTGAAGTGATCTGGACGAATCAAAGAGGGGACCCAGGCTTCCAGTTCTTGGCGAACGACTGAAGTTGCATTATCCAAGATCTGCTCCATCGACTTGGACAGATCTGACCCTTTAACGAGCTCCATAGCCCCAAATCCCTTGATGGGGGCGCCTTGCCAAGTCCCAGAGAATCGAACGGCTCCCTCGTAGAAAGAGGGCATGCGCAGCCAAGTCTGGATCTCTTGGTTCTGTGTGACCGAGGTAATCTCGAGGTCAATATTGAGGCTGGGTACCTCAAGTCTCCAGCAGGTGTCAAAGTTTTGGAAAGTATGCCCTGATACCCAAGGCTCGCTCGAAGTAAGTGTGAATTCAGTCAGTTGGTGGCGATGACCAAGTTCGTCGTAATACAGAAAATATTGCTCAAGAAGGTCATTTCCATCAAGTACCTGTGAATGGTTTGGTTAGTCGAGCAAGGTAATTAGGATGGATAGACGAACCTGAGTAATGCACATCTCCATATCTTTGACTACCGAGACCAGGGAGATCCAGTTCCAGCCGTATGCCAACGCTGCCGGCTGCTCTTTGGTTTGCTCTCCCGCTAAAGAGTACTCGTGGTCTACCCAGGCTGTACCGGTCACCTCTTTGCCCCTGTATGCCCCGACAACTTGGGTCCGGGGCCAGCTGTAATAGAACATTGCTCCCTACAAATGAATCAGTCACATATATCCAAGACTATTTCGAGGAGGCACATACGGTCTTGTCATTAAGTGTCTCTCCATCGTGACCGTGAAGCATAACGGGTTTTGTTGCGTGGACCTGAATGTCAAGCTCAATTTCAGGAACCTTTAGGTGGTATGAGCCGTTTTCGCCAAGTAGAATCGCACCGTTGTCCCATTCAAGATGCAATGCTGGACCATCGCCCTCGTCGTGCTGATGGACCTGCACAGGGCTTGATAGCAGATCGTCGGGGATAAACAAGGGCACATCTTTGCAATTGGGTCCAGCTTGAAGCATACTTTGGATTGTTTTGCTGAGGCCAGAATGTTTCCCATCCAATGACTTCAAAAGGTGTTTGGGCATGCTGGAGGGTACCTTTGAATAGGTGTCATACTTTTTCGTCTTCCAGTCTAGAGTCGCATAAATGACAGCCCAGTTATGTTCTCTGGTCGTCGAATCCAACTCCATGTCTGCTGATTGACGGAAAACACAAACAATAACCGTGTGGCTAGGATCCCCAGATTTGTTGGTAGAATTACCATCATGAAGATGTGCCTGTATGTAGTACCATTCTGTCTTGGCACCAAGTTGTGGTTTGTCGGTAATGCGGGGATCCATATATAGATCGGAGCAGTCGGGTACATCTCGTGGAGAGATATCACTATCGGGTAGAATGTTAACAGAGCTGATGGAAGTGACTTTTGTCTCGCCTTGATATTCCTGCTGGACAAAGGCAAGGCTATCATGGCCCGAGGATATCCTAGTCGACGCGGTGGACATGGTTGAAAGCAGTGGTGATTTTAGTTTTGAGTAAAAAGGAAGAATGGATAAAGAAGAATGGTATTCTGACTGAAGAAGCGTAGATTGCACAGAAATATATATGCGCCATTGCTGTATACAAATTGGAGCCCTTAGGTCTTCCGTTTGTCCTTTGTTGCGTAACGTAATATTGCATTCGGAATGTTGTAAGTCTTGGCCCAACTTGAGACCTCGAGTCAATTTTTATTGCGTCAACCCTTGCATGAATATTAAATACCTCGTAACCTGACTGTCTTAGCATCCGGGACAAGAGAGTGGTCGCCTGCGGTTTCTCGTCCCTCCCTCAGAGATAAGGCATGGCACAGCATTGAGGAGTCAGTCACATACTATTAAAGACATTTTATGAATCGTTCGGAGCTATGTCGGCTAGAACTTTGGAACGTTGTCTTGGGAACAACGCGCGTCAGCTAGCGTGGCTACAATGGGCAATACTATGCAGATCATCTGTTTACTGTGCCGAGACGATCCCTGCGCAGAGGAGTAAATCTGGATTTGGATCGGCACTTGAGCCAGGCAAATGTAGATGAATCATGAATGAGCTATTGGAATTCTGACTCGTTTGCGAGACACGGGAAAAAGGTCTTGGATGAGAACAGTCAAGGCGGGAGAGAATTATTGGATGAGTTGCGTGATAAGAGCTTGTATTTTGATATCCCTTGAAACCGGTACACGGCTCAAAGAGGCAAGATGGAAGTGATCCGCTCCACTAGAAGAGATACAGGGACTTGAATGCGGCACGGGACTTGATACAGAGATGGACACACAACAATTTTCCGCCGTCTCCCTTGTCCAAGTAAAGAAAAGACTACCACCACGGTCCAACGCCCTACCAAATGGGCTGTAGGGTTAATATGGGACTAATTAAACGGCGTCGGAATGGCGTTTTTAAACAACCATACACTAGTAGATGGAGGTTGCAGATCCTCTTTATATTAAGGCTTAGTATAGTACTCGCGTCAATACCGCAAACAATAGCCTTGCAGAGACCATCAAGGAGATCGGCACGTACGGTACAAGGGTCAATGCAGGCCTTGCAGATGCCCTTCTTCTCTCCCTCGTTATCGGTGTCACCGCTGTTGTTACTGCCACTGCTGCCGCCTCCGGAAGGGCTACCAATGGCAACATTGACGGCGTTACTGTTGCTGTTGTTGTTTTTATTGGTGGCATTGGAGTTGGCTCTAGATGCCGCCTTATCTGAGGGATCGCAACCGGCGCACTATGGTACAGGGGAGGGCGCAGCTATGGCGGTGAAGACGGTAAGAATGACCATAGAAGCCTTCTTTTTGTTGGTGGTATTGTTTAGTTGTAGATAAGGGCATTGGTATTATGAAGTAGTTATTAGAAGTAGTGAATGTCTTTTAAGTAAAGAGGAGAATAATAAAATATTAAGTTGCTAAGTAATGAGAAATAAGAAGCTTGCTTATAGTAAAGAAATTATTTTAATTAGCTAAAAATCTACTTTTAAATATTCTTTCTTAAAGGCTAAAGATAGTATTTCTATTAATTTAAGTAATTATTTACTTTTAATAAGGTTAATTTATAATTAGTATTTTAATTTAAATAGTCTTTTAGCTTAAAACCTTCAAACACCTGATTAAATCGCTGAGATGAAAAACTTGGAGAGATCCTCTGTTGTCTTTTCCATCTCTAGCCAGGTTCGCCATGACACGGCCGATAACTGGTGCGAATTTAAAACCGTCAGCCGCCCCCAATGCAACCAAAATGTCGGAATACTCATCCAGTGCGCCAAGTATGAAATGTCGGCCTGGGGTAATCATATACTGGCAAGTAATGGTGCGAAGGATTTCAAGTTCCTCATCTTTGGTTATAAAGCCCCTCATGAATGCGGTCAACTCATTCGGAGCTTCGGAGAATGGATATAGGACCGCTCTTCAGGACTCAAACGGTTATTTGACATGCCGCGGCCAGCCTTGATGGTAGGTTCGCCAAAAGTCGGATATCCGTAGAATGTCTTTCCGTCAACCACTCGAATCCATACAGGGAAGTGACCGGCATCAAATAAAGAGGGCTCTTTTGGCTTGAAGTATGTTACTTGCTCTTGCATGACATCAAGTGGAATTTTGTGCACCCAGGGGAGCAAGCAGTTTATTGGTCCAGGTGTCTGCAGCTAGAATAACCTTGCGAGCTTGGAAATCGCCCTTTTCTGCCTTGACGATAACTTCTTTGTTGTTTCAGTCTTTTATAATGGGTATAGCTGCAGTGACTGGTGTGTTTTCTTTTAGAATGGCTCCGCGAGCACAACGAATTGCATGGCCGTCACCGATTTAGCCGCATGCGCAGTACCAGTATCTGGGGTATACACCGCATTCTCGTCATCACCAATGTCTAGTTTGGCCATCGCCTATTGACCTCTTTGGCACCCAGGAGCTCATAAGGCACGTTGTTGGCGTCGAGACTCGCAATGTCATCCGAGACCTTGAAGCTGGATGACCAGGTGCGATCATTCGCAAGTACAACGATACCACCGATAACAGTCAAGAGCTTCAAACCGGCGTCTTTCTCCAGTTCGGCCCAGTCTTTGTAGGCGGCTTTGGCGAGTGAGACGTATTCTGGAGCATCGTATGCTGTGCGGACATGCGCCGCGGACGTGGCCGAACTCAAACTGTTCAAAGCCCACAAACTTTGCTCCCTTTCGCGCCGCTTTCCATGCTGCTGCTCTTCCAAGGGTACCGAGGCCTACTACGGCGATATCGAACTTTTCCATTGGGCTGTGTTTGTTATTGTTTCTGGTATTGTAAACTCCGTGATGTGATGTCTACCACTCAAAGCTGATGATGAAAGAAAGCGATTGATGATTTATATGTGTGTTGGTGCAGCGGATCACAGAAACTTGTATCTCTGTATGGATGACTTCCGCGGCCTAGTCTGTGAGGGTTTCAAGTCTGGCCACGAGGCAAAACTGGTGGCCGATATACGAGTAGGAGTTATTCAAGCCTGAATTCAGTGATATCCTAGATCGTCGGTCAATGGCAATCACCACCTACTCTTCGTGGCCGACCTAAGCTAATAAAATATCAGATGCATATCTAGACCTCTTTCTGAAGGCATGCACATCTACGATCAATAGACTTCGCAAATCGCAAGGTCCTCATGCAATTGGATGGTGAACAGGGAACTCGGAGGTCGGAGTAAGAAGCTGGTGGGCAATCTTTATAGCAATTCTATTTCCCTTGATTACATGAAATCATTCACTGTTAAAGGTGCACGCAGTCAATTACAGATAATGGAAATGTTAAATAAACCAATCAATTAAGTAGTGAGTAAATCAGAACAAACAAAAGCCTCTCTAATACATCTATATCAAAACCATTCCGTAAAACCTATGAACTAATATCCTATCCTTTAGTTGATCATGATGCGATGAGACTTGGGGGTAGCCTTGGGAACTACGATGGTCAAGAGACCATCCTTGAGTTCGGCAGTAACAGCCTCGTGGTTGATATAGGTGGGGAAAGTGAAGTAGCGCGAGAACTCCTTGGTATAGCCAGAGCGTCTTGGCTCTTTAGGCTGCTCGGGTTGCTTCTCCTTGGCCTTGTCGCTGAGAGTCTCAGGCTCTGACTGGCTGATGTTCTCTGACTTTTCTGATGTGTGGCTCAAGACCTCAAACTCGTCGCCATCGACATCGTCCTCGACGGTGGCCTGGTAAGAGCTCCTGCTTTGGGTATCTTCGTTGTCTGAATCGATGACTGGGGCGGGAGCAACCTGCTCAGTGGTTGTTTCAACTGGCTTGGAGGCTTCTGTGAATCGCTCAACCTTGCCGCTAACGACAAGCTTGCGAGGCTCAGGGAACTCGACAGTGACGTGGTCCTTGTTCAGGCCTGGGAGCTCGCCGTAGAGAACGAAGGAGTCCTCCGTCTCGTGAGCCTCAAAGCGAGGCTCCCATGGGCGGCTGATCACTCGATATTCAGGGCAGTTAGCCTGAGCATGGCTCTTCTGTTGAGGCTGACATTGGCGCTTTCGCTGTGGCTGTTGTGGCTGTTGTGGCTGCTGTGGCTGCTGTGGCTGCTGAACTGACTGGTCGAGTTCCCTGAGGAGATGGTAGAGTGGGTTCAGAGGAGCCTGAGTATGGTAGACGGTGCGGGGAATGAAGAATGCCATTTTGTTAATGTGTTTTAGTTGTGACTTGTAAAAGGTGATTGGAATGATGACTCGGCTTTGGATTGGCTGAGTAGAGGCAATTTGTGGTGTTTGTGCTTTGTGCAGATTAAATAAATGAGCAGTGAAGATATCTGATTCTGATAATTAAAATTTTTACCAAGGGCTTCAGAACTCGTTTATTTATATGTCAACATTTTACAATTGGAATCTAGGCAGCGTGTTCTTGCGCAAGCCGTTATTCACCATATCGAAGGGCCATGATCTTGCTCGAAGCATCGAGAAGGTCCATGAGTCTTTTTCTAGCTGAGTAAGACGCCATTTGTCAGGATAAGCCACCAGCCACTGTGGCTTCTTTGCCTGCTTAAAAATCCGCATTATGAATCCGTGCAGGCCGTGGCTGGAGAATGATCCAGAATTGTTTCAGCCTGGACCAATCGAGTTGAGTAAATATTGCTGACAAATTTACTTCCCAGAATGTCAAATGGCCATGATTGAGTAGTGGGGCTGATGGTAGAACCATAACTGCTTACCCTATACTAAAACAATGCTGATGGTGAAACATAATGGAGGACTTATAGCTATGCAGATTATTTCTCCTATTATTTCTTGGTGTCTATTGGCTCTTCTAACTACTTAAGAGCCCTTGAAGACCCTCGGTATTTCAGTCCCATAAAGGACGTGATTTCAAGAAGCCCTCTGCAACTTTATAATTCAGTGTTGGTCCCGCTACAATAATCACTAAAGCGAAAGCATAGTAAATCTAATATTAAATGAACCAAGGGCCAGTAGTCAAATATACCATCGAGTCAAAGATGCTTCAGGCCATCGAATTTGCGCCGCCTGAGATGCAGGCAGAGATACAAGCGAGCCTTACGCACCAGAGCCCTATGTATTGAACCTACCGAAAGAATCACCCATGCAATGTCATTTGGGCTGCTTGTATCGCCTTACAGGTGTCACTACAATATATAGCACAGTGCAATTTGCGCTTTATCTCTAGGCGCCTCAGTTGTAATGCTACTCAACCATTACTTTAAAAGGTGCCAAATTCGAGATTTAAATATGTTAATGTGAAGTATGCTGTAGCTATTCTTTGCCCATCGTTACTCCCAGATGTATTAAAAGGCAAGATCAGCCTCCCTCCGTTATTTGACGGAGTATGAGGACATCACGCATAAGCTCCACTAGGATCACGTCGAAATTAAGCCAATTAGAGTTATAACATACTAAGTGCGCAAAGAAATCAAAATCCAGACCCTTGCAATCTGAAATGAGTGACATGCTGCCGTAAAATCCAAGGTCTGGACTGGTCGTGGTTGTTCAGCTTGGCCCACTGCCAGCGCCACGACTTGATCTCAGCCCTACCTACGTGTAGTACCGGTAGTATATCAACATTGCGTGGCCCGTCAACGACCTTGTCTTGGCATTCCTTCTGCAACCCTCCCAAATGGCCGACTCACACTCTGAAACTGTTAGATATTTCAGCCTTAACTGCGCCGATAATTCCACGTTTTATATATGCGAAGGCAGCGACAACGAATTCATCGGATGCTGCACACATAATCCCTGCCGCGATGGCAGCGGTCAATGTCTTGACGATGGCCTACGCGCGGCCAGCTTCGCTGCCGACAAATACGACGACCTGAAAAAGCAAAGCTGCGATGATACCAGAGGATCAAAGGTCTGGTGGACATGCCCAGACACCAACCCGCCCTTCATGGGATGTTGCGATATAAGTCCTTGCGGCGATGGTTGATCGCAAAGCAACCTACTACCGGCTGTCTTATCGAAGAATAAGGAAAATCGGCAGGCATTCTTAGACCCGGAGGCCTATGCTTCGAGTAAATCGGCAAGCGCTGCTACAAGCACATCATCCTCTTCAAGCCCGGCCACAAGTCAATAGTGCTAGTTTGAGTACTGGGGCCATAGTGGGCATTGCGGTTGGGTCTGCTGCTGCCGGAATAATGCTCATAAGCTTTTTGACATGCATCATTTGGAGGTGTCGGCGAAAGCGAAAACAACCGCCTGAGATGGTCCAATCTGGAGAATCGCATAGAGCCTCCGAGACAGGTCAGTCGCCCATGACCTACAACGGTCATAAATGTTTCTCTAACATATATCAAAATAGAGGGTTTTCTAACATATGGCCTAGAAGATTTTCCTTCAACGAGTACCGTCGTCCCTTACCATCCCAGCCGTTTATCCATTGATCACAATAAGCCTTCTCCGCCACTACCAACATCTCACCAACAATACAATTCCTACCACATGAACTCTGCCACTGATCAGAGCTACAGACAGTCCTTCCAACCTGTGCATATGATGACTGTGCACGAGATGGATGGGGTAGACAGGACCCCTCAAGAGCTTAGTACAGATCCCTTGGAGGAGTACTATGAGGGGCAGGAACAGAGCCCTGTCATGGGCCATATCCCGCCTCGGATACATAATCAGCCAGAAACAAGGTTTTAATTGAGACTGAGAGGGGTTATGGGACCTTTATCAAGATTTCGACTTTTGTCAGATCATGCATTTTGGCAGTTCGAAGGATCAAAGGGTGCAGATTCACTGCCTTATAGATAGCTGTCAGCACTAATGAGCAAGTGAGCTTTGCTTTATAAGGAACACTGTTATAAATAATTGGATCCAGAGATCGTCAAGGTGGTCGCTGAGCACGATGCTAGACTTGACCATCTTTTCACGGGAATGGTTTCGCCTCCTGTTATATCCCTTGCTGAGCGTCTCTGCAACATGCTGCCACCAGGCCTTGATAAAACATTCTTCTTCTCGACAGGAGGTGAAAGCAACGAGGCAGCTATAAAACTTATAAAGGTCTTTACTGGTAAATTAGAGGTTGTCGGCCTGGGAGCGAGCTGGCATGGAATGACTGCACAGGCGTTGGGTGTGCAGTACCGATATGGCCGCAAAGGACATGGACCCAATATGCCTGGCATGTTTGCACTTCCAGCACCCAATTCTTACCGATCCATCTTTCGTACTCATGATGGGTCTCATGACTGGGAAAAGGAGATGATGCACGGTTGGTCTATGATTGATATGCAGTCATGTGGCTTTCTTGCAGCATGCATCGTCGAGTGCATTCAGTCTTTTGCTGGCATTCATGTTTTGCCACCGGGATATCTCAAGGCTCTGAAGAGAGAATGTGACAAGAGAGGAATGCTTCTTATTGTGGATGAGGCACAAACCGGTATTGGGCGCAGTGGAGATGTCATGGCTATCATGCACGAGGGCGTTGTCCCAGATATCGTGACCCTGAGCAAGACCCTCGGAAATGGTCTGCCACTCAGTGCGGTTGTGACTAGCACTGAGATCAATGATCTGTGCTCCAAGAGAGGCTATTGTATGTATACTACACATGCAAACAATCCACGGCAATTCTGCTGTCACTTTCCAGAATCGGCCCCAGGACTCGGTAGCTACTGTTGCTGTCTGGGGACGGATTAAGGGATTGAGCCTCATCCATTCTCACATCTAATGGAGTCAAACCACTTCTGCAGCCGTTCGGAGGTGCTTTATCTGTGGCGAGCGGGGGCCCAGATAAAGTCATACTAGCGGCCGCATGGCCTGTATTTGTCTCGCGATTCTGCCACTCGAATAAAGAGTTGTGATCTGGTATGTGATCACGGTTATTAAATGTTAAATGTAATGCAATAATCTGCGATACATTTGATGCTACCTAGCTTTCCTCCAAATGGGACATTCTCACATCCAAGTTTCGGGTGGCTCTCAATTTCTTCGGGCTTTAACAGCAGTCCAAACATCAACCGTTATTCTCAACATGATTGCAGGCATATCACTACTCTACAAGAAGCTGTTTTGGTATGTCAAGAACCACCCTGAAAGGGTCGTATGCCCTGTTACTATTAGTCGCGTGGTAATGGAGTTTAGGAGGAGCCAGGGACAAAGAAACATGTCCGCCCGTTTGACGTATTGTATTACTCTTGAAAACTGCTACAACAAGGCAGCATGCTTGGCCGGGTTGGAGGAGGCTGTTGAGGCTGGTTGTAGTGTAACAGGTAAGGAGGGGATGAGAAGGAAGACTATTGTTAATAAGTAAAGACTGGTTCTGTTAAACCGGCACGGTTAAGTTCGCAGTGCGTTTCTATAAAAAGCACCTCAAATTTAGAAAAGGCAAAGTCACCTAATATAATACTTCTTAAATAGGAATAGTATAGTGCAGAATCTAAAAATAAGGGGAAATAGGGTATATAGAACTTTATTATTATTAATACAATTAATTACTAGATTATCTATAGTTTAATAGGTACTAATCAGCCCTTATTGAAATCTTAAGTGATTAGAGAAAAATGTGGGGGGCACGTAATATAG
>PVQA01000860.1:0-14359 GCA_002980515.1 Fusarium burgessii | reverse complement strand
ATTTAAGCTAGGTTAATATTAAAGTCTGGCTTTCCTATATCTATATAGAATGTAATTATAAAGTTTCAAGCTTGTAACTATTCGAGACGGTAAAATGCCTCAGGATTACTATTAGATGCGGGAAGCGATAGCTATACCATGGAGATGCAGAGTGGGGGTTGGAATTGAGATAATTTATATAAACACCAAAGAATCAATTAATGCTACTAATGGTGGTGGGGGTTGTTGAATGGTCAAAGACATTCTCGTTTTTTCTCTGATATTTCATATTGTGCTATTGCAAGCCCCTATCGTTGGTTCATTTCGGTACTTCATCGAGACTCCATCCTCAGATCGCGATCATGGACAAAGCTACGCTTCTAACCGCTTCCAAAGTGGATCTGAACGTTGCGACCCATCCCCGCTCCGACATCACCAGGTTGATCGGCCCGTCACTACAAATTGCCCTTCGTTTCCAAAGTATTGTCGGTTCACTGTCCTTATTCCTCTGCCTCCATGCCTGCATCATCGCGAGCACCGCGTTCGCCGCCGTTCTCTATGCGAGCAAGATCGTGACCCTAAAAGCCTTTGTTGCAGCAAAGTATAGCGCTTTCCACAGTTTCAACATGTCTACCCAAGCCATTGCGAGTGCCTGGAACTCCAAGAACGTCCAGAGATTACGCAAAA
This sequence comes from Fusarium burgessii, assembly GCA_002980515.1. NCBI lineage: Eukaryota > Fungi > Ascomycota > Sordariomycetes > Hypocreales > Nectriaceae > Fusarium > Fusarium burgessii. The sequence continues at coordinate 13,693 of PVQA01000860.1, read as the reverse complement.
AGCTCTGGTACGAATTCGCCGTCTTCATTCTCGGCAGCGGGAACCTTGTCTTCCTCATGCTCTTCTGGCCCGGATGGTGGGTGCTCGCAGGCGCATGCTGGGCAGTCTGGATGCTCTTCGGGTGATGGGTCTCCCTCACGGTCGAGTTTCTTTATGACTTCTCAGCCAAATCTCAAAAGGTGATCCACTCGTGATATATCCAACGCCCGGGAGCCAACACAGCCCACTTTCCAACAAACTCCAAGTTTTGTGACTATCGGCACCACCATCTCAGCGCGAGAAGAAGAACGTATTACCACCAGCATCCTTTCTCACCTCCTTCCCGTAGTCTTTTTCCGGGTCAAACTCCTGCCACATACTCGCGGGAAAGATATGTTTGTTCTTCTCGTACCACCGTCGATCAACAACTTTGGTGACAGTGGGATCTTCATCAGCGCCCTCGAGGGTGTTAATATCGGGAAGCGCGTTCGCTGCAGCCTTAGAGGTGGATGTGACGAGAGGATCACTGGAATCAGCATCACCGGTCGCTTCGGGTTTTCGAGGGGGTTCCGCGCTGTACTTAAATACAGGCTCGCCGTCAGGACCGGGTGTCTTGTTCATGGCGAAGAAGTAGAAGTCATAATGCTAGACGGCAATCAGATATTGTTAAACAACAAGACTCGCATCAAAAACTTACGTGAGGTATAATGACCGTTCCGCGAACAAGCATCAGGTCATCCACTCCAACTCTAGCCCACTCTCTCCTTGCGTTCGCCTTTTCACCCACGCCCAAATCGGCGCCGACTTTGCGACTCTTGTCAAGAAAGACCCATACAAAGTCGCCCTTCTTCAGTCTTACGATTCCACCGGGAATATTAGTCCCATCGTAGAAAACAAAAGGTAGCGCGATCTCGGTCGCTTTGACAGCTGCTTGGATAGTTAAGAACTCGCGACGCAGAGCGTCTCGTTCGGCGGCTTCTTTGCGCAATGCGGATTTTGTCATGGCTTTCGGTAGTATACCCACTGAAGTATTGGCCTTAAATTTGGTCTTGACCTCGCCTTCGTTGTCTTCGGTATCTTCTGTGCCAGCCTTCTTGGCCTTCGTCGGTTTTATTGATGGCCCCTCATCCTCGCCCTCTTCATCGTCAAACGATAGAAGCTTCTTCCCTTGCTTCTTTTTCTTCTTCTTTACCGGCTGCGATTCATTTCCCGTATCACTGCCAGCGTTGTCAGGAGTGCCTGTCAGGGAAGCATCCGGAGTGGACGTGCCTGAGAACGCAGCCTCACGAGCTTCGCGCTCTTGTTGTTCGAGGACTTCGGCGCGTCGCTTGCGGAAATCAGAGAGGGCAACAAGACCGACTGTATTTGTAGATAGTCGTTCATGGGTGGTTTTGTTCTGCGGGGTGAAGCGCGACGTTCCTGGATCTGACATTTTGTGGTGTAGTTTGTGGTGGCTGGTGGAATAAAATGGCTAAGCTTGCTCTATAAGCTACGATAACGATAAGAAGACTGTGTTAAATGCATGACTGCACTGTCCATTCTTGTGTGCAATGTCCAGTTTAAGGCCGTGCGGCAGCTCCAGGGTGAACTCAACAATTTGAGGTCATCATCATAACTCCCACTATGATAATTTCTGACTGGCATATATAAGTTGCCAAAGTAAAGGATGGTCATTCAACATCTCCCAGGATGATATGATAGTTATGATAGTTATAATGACGGCTGCACAGCGTAATCACTGAGTAAAATGTTATCTTCCAACCATTTCTTTGCTATCAACTCCACAGTTGCTTCGACGTCATTCACTTGACCTCAGCCCATCACCGTCAACTAGACATGCAACGATTCCAATTCTTCTCATCCTTATTTTCCACTGCATCGCGAAAATCAAACTTCAAAAATTCAAGGATTAGATCCGTCATGACAAATGTCGACACCTCATTACCCCCAGAGCCCACTGGCGCAGCCGCCAAGTTTGCTGCTCAACATGCTGAGGAGCACCCTCTAAAGCTCTACGGAGGCTGGTTCTGCCCTTTCGTCCAACGTACCTGGATCACCATTCACGAGAAGAAAATTCCTCATCAATATGTGGAAATCAACCCATACAAGAAAGAACCTCATTTCATGGCCATGAATCCCCGTGGATTGGTCCCCACTCTTGCTGTGCCAGTTGATCCAAAGGGCAAAGTACAGAAACCATTGTTCGAGAGCAACATCATTTGTGAATATCTCGATGAGGCATTCACAGATGAGTCCAAGTATGGCCCTCGCCTTCTTCCCGCAGATCCATATGAGAGAGCAAGATGCCGTATTTGGATTGATCATATCAGCACTCGCATCATTCCCGCATGGTACAAGCTCATGCAGCATACTCCAGACAAGCCTTTTAGCCTTGATGAGGCAAGAGAAGAACTGAGAGGACGTATCAAATCTCTGGTTGAGGAAATGCATCCTGAAGGTCCATGGTTTCTCGGCTCGACTCTGAGTCTCGTCGACATCTGCTTAGCACCTTGGGCAAAGCGCCTATTCCTGATTGATCACTACAAGGAAGGCGGCCATGGTATCCCTGAATCAGGTGAAGGCCAAGAAGGCGAGATCTGGAAGAGGTGGAAGAGGTGGTATGATGCAATTCTTGACCGTGATAGCGTAAAGGAGACCTGGAGTGCTGATGAACGATATATCATTGCATATAAGAGATATGCCGAGGATACTACCAATTCAGAAGTTGGCCAGGCTACGCGTTCAGGAAAGCGTCTTCCTTAGACTAGTTACGCACGCTCTATCAGAGTGAGCCAAATGCATGGATGGAGAGATTACCATTGATCATTCCGGGCGACACTTTCCATCCGAAATATATGTATGGTTTAGAGTCAGAAGAGAGATCATCACTCATTGTCAATAGCACTCTAGTGCTGGTACTTGTGGCTTCATAAGTCACAAATAATTCGATATTACTTCAATGATTTCGCATTTCAATTACCTACGAGATATAACGTCATGTAAGTTTGGTGCCCTCTTAAATGAGCCATTGCAAGCTAATGATAAACTTGGATATGCTAAATATCCTTCCGTTTAAAGAATTAAACTACTAGTAGTTTCCCACCAAAATGGAAGCCAGACATATGATAATCTTCAAACTCCAGTCTTTATCCGTAGTCTATTATGCCGTCGCCTGTTGAGGAGGATTGCCGAGCAGGTCTGTTCTCTAAGCAAAGTGGTCATGTTACGACATGGGTCTGTTACGATGCGATGGTTACAGATAAAAAGAACCAGTGCACGCCGTTGAGGCTCATGTGCATGAAGGCAAAATGGGACGTAGTGAGTATCCTCTGAAGCCGCTCGCTTCGGTGAACCGCCTATGCCAATCCACGAGGACTTCGAGAACACGGGACAAACTTTCCATGGCTCCGTGTCAACATGATAAAGTTCAACGTAGCATCGCAGTAAAGTCCGAAATCGTACAGATGGGTGATGTTGGACCACCGATGGTGGCTTAAGCCCTTGTGGTCCTCGAAGGAGCCGCACTTTTGCATTGAGATACGCAGCTGATTAAACATACACCACTTCAAGACTCGGTTGAGCACTGACTGGACTTGGTTAAACCAAAGATTTACCGGCCTTCCAAGTTCAATGTCCAACGTCTTCTTAGGGCCCAAGGCGCAAGCGGAAAAAGTAATGAGTGTGGTAGGTGTAGGGTTTCACATAAAACAAAGTCCTCGTCTTCTTCAAGATCCACCTCGACGTTCAACACACGACCATCCAGTCAGTATAGACGTCATTCTTCGCTACCAACCAATAATTGAACTTACACAAAACCACACACGATCTCACAAACAAAGTCCTAGACTTCCGACAGGGGGATCACAAATGTCCTGCCGTCCATGGGCTCCGTCGTCGGCGGCCGGTAGTATACGAGACCGTCGCACATGCAATAAACGTGGCTCCGTCCGAGGCAGGCGTTCAAAAACTCGCAAAATATTAACAAACACGGCAATTGAGCAGAATAGAGAAAAACGATGTCACATAAACGTCAGGAGCCCACATAGATTGTTTGCCCGGCGATATGTTTAGCAACACCATCGACCTAACCATGCATGACGGGCGGCATGCAAGTCATGAGCTGAGGGAAGATCCCTGCCGAGGCCTTCTGGGGTTTCACAGGGTCTGGATCTCTAGCGGTCAATGCCATCGGACACCGTCGTGAAATGTCAACGAAGCAATCTCCCGCAGACCGCTCTCTTGGACGCAGCTAATAGTCGTCATAAAAAATATTTGTGGTACGCTGAATCAGCAATATACCCGGAACTTATTGACAGAAACGTTACGGACGGTGGATGAAAGAGAAGGCTCCTTTACCGGTCACCGTAACAAGGCCCAACCTGTGCCTGTGCAAACATTCGATGACCGTCGTTGTTCCTCTCGTTTATGCGGAGAAGTGGACTCGCCGATCATAGATTTGGTGAGATCCATGGGTCTAGAATTAGACACGGCCCAGTCCAGCTTTTTGAGGTTTCTTCCGCTTTTCCCGCTTTTGACAAGGACTGGGAGGGGAGAGTTGAGAGTTGAGAGTTGAAAATCTGCCAGGGCAAGACACGGCGTAACTCATGAGCTTGCCACGAGGATTCGTTGCTGTCGCCTGTCGTGTCATGCCTCTTACTTTGCCTTGCATGCATATATCGTGAATGTGTACCCTGTTGTGCGATATCATTCGCTGCAAGCTTGGTAAAGGAGTGCCCAATTTTTCATTCTTTGTTACTATTTTACTCTTGCCGACTTAGTGGTCAAGCTTGAAGAGTTTTTCCAAGAATAACTACCTCATGAGGGCTTTGATGTGCGATAAAAGTTGCCATGATCCATCATGTTAGTGATCTTTCGATTTTCGCATTAGCTTAGCTTAGGGCATCGGCCAGCCACCCTTGAACTTGAAAGACGGCACGGAAACTGTTGGCGGTTATCCCGTTTGCCATCGATAACTGTGGTGGCTGGTGGTGATGGACCAACTAACTCTTTATAGAAGCTCAAATTGAATAATAAAGCTGCAAAAGCCAAAAACCTTGAGCATGACCAAAACAAGCAAGCATAAAAAGCCACCAGTCGTTGACGTTTCATGCGGACCTACAGCTTGGTCCCTAGACTCTCCAGTCTCCTCCACTGTAAGTGGGCCGTCAACGCTGACTTACAGAAGGCCCTGGCAGGCATTAAGTGGAAGCTTGTGGTCATTTGGGATAATCCGCTAAGGATTATGGCATTCCAACAGTAACCCATTATTTTTTTCCCCGTCCCGTATCATCCGTCAAGGTAGCAGCATAGACCACGTTAATACAACGTACCCCTAATATCTCAATCGAGAATCAATAACAGCACCAGGTGAAGTAAGTTAGCAACAATACCACCTTGGTGATAAGGGTTCTGAACCTTGGTAGTTACCTGAGCTACTATTTTAGGCCCGCAGTGCATGCACAAAACCGTACCGGAGTGCCGAGCTGAAGATATCGCCCCACGGCGGGAATACGAGATCCCAGCAGGTGTGTTCCCTGCGAGTGTGATGTGAGTTGTGGTTGTGGTACGTCACTTGACATATTCTCCATCATTCTCAGCACAAGCGTTGAGAATGTAGTGAATTCGGTCCTATCTGAGTCACGAATATGCATAATTCACAAGTAACCAGGCCATCTTGGTTAAAGTATAAAGGTCTTGTCCGCTCGCGTATTTGAGGTTAAAGGATCATCAATCGACTACCACATCATCTTCCCATCTCAGACAAAGATCATCCTCATCACCCCGCAGTCTAGTCACCAACCTCCTGACCACTCGACTTATAATCAGTCATAAATCCTTCTCAATCCTCCCTCAAGTCATAATACTCTTTCAGTAGCTTTCCAATAATCGCCAAGATGCAATTCTTCACCCTTCTCTGCCTCGCCACCTCCGCCCTGGCCCTCCCCCAAACTCTCACCAAGCGAGAGACTTGTATGGCCAAGGGCAGCAAGGTCACCGAATGGACCGTCAAGGACTTCAAGTACGAAGCCATCTACACTCAGAACACTCCCACAAAGCAGACCAACTCTGCCACTGTCACCTTCACCCTCCAGAACCGCGGCGTCGGTTACGAGGGCAAGTGTTCAGCCAAGTCTACAGATGCTAAGAAGGACTTCTTCACTGGCAACACCGACTACAACTGCGATGTTCCTTTCGAGGGCGACTCGGCTTCATTCAAGTACAACCGCAAATCTGGCGTCATTTCCATCTTCCAGCACTGGTCATGCGTGAAGGAGGGCGGTTGGTTCGAAGCCAAGGGCAATACAACCTTCACTCCCAAGTGCACCGAGAAGAACTGGAAGAACGCCCACTACAAAGCCGGCGGTGACAAGGCCTACTCCAACCGTCGGGTGACTTGCGAGCAGAAGCAGCTCAAGGTTCCTGTCCTCGAGATGCAGGCTGTCCTGTAAGGGGCGCTATTCTCATGGACCTATTCTTTTTCGTGATTCTTGACGACATCTTTTAATACCTTTTTAAGCGCAAGCTTATGGCGTTGGATTTGGATTTGACATTTTGGGATACCTCACTTCATCCACGACTACACCGTGACGACGGACGGATATGATCTACGATCTCCATGACATTCATTAGACTAATAACAGTAATTGGATGGAGGAATATGGGAAAAGCCGCCATAGCAGCCACTTTAGACATTCAATGAAATAATTGAACAGCTATTAGACACATTGGCGATCTCAAATTGTGTGATCTTGTGACCCTAACCAGCCGTTTACTCGGTGATATCGGATCTCAGTGCAGTCATGAACCATCTCAATATTATTAACCAGCGACAAAGAACGGTGGCGATACCACGTATGATCAGAGATCGATATTGAATATGTCGTGTTGCAAACAATGTAAAGCGGTGTGGTCGCGATGGGAAGATCGCATGGCTATGAGACATTCAAGGGAGTCAGTCGTCCAACGTCGGAACGCCATTCAATGGAAGCCATACCTGTTGTACCATGTCTCTTTGCTGCAATATTGTGCGTAACGTTACTGACGCTCTTGTTTTCCGGTTTTTAGAACCCTCTCAGTCTCTATCCTGAGGCACGGTATTCGTGCGATTTTCTGGTTAATTGCTTTACAGGTGGCTGCATGGTTGTTCGAGAGTGGGTGCCTCGCAACTCATTGAAATATACTAAATTCCGGTCTCTCAATCGCCCGGCGATCCACAAAGACTACCTTGCATCATTTCCCATCCGAAGAAAACGCCAATACCATTATTGAATTGCGATCTTCCTCCGTTTTGCACACCTTTCTCAGAATCCAAACCTGCTGGGTCGATCTCTTTGTCGAGGTGAATGAATCATCCCCAGCAAAGTGTAAGACAAATCTCGGCTAGTTCCAGCCATTTGTCAAGCCCAGCAACCCACTAAAACAATGTTCCGTGTCACCATGCCGACATGTTCCAAAATGGGAGTTCGAACAGACCTCAGTCTTATGTAAGTGACTCATTGAGCCTTGACTAGAAATATATTACAAGCGAGACATGAACTGTTTCCAATAAGATATCTTCAATATCGTACTCCGTTTATTGATCAATACTCCAGGTATGTTCTTGAACACGGTCAGTAACTGGACTGCAACAACTCTTTTTTTATTTTATTTTACATCCTATATGATCCATCGTAACGTCTTCTCTTCTGGTTCCTGCCTGACGTTGCCTCGTGTATACGGTAATCTTCTGCGATCAAGAGCTAGCTGGTATCTGACAAGGTACACAGACAGTAGACATATGATCACCAAGTCAGATGTTAAATTCTTCAGGTAAGTCGCGGACACTTTTTTTGTATGTTATAGTAGAATAAACACAAAAGTGGCATGCAAGCTTTTGTTATACATCGACATCAACAAGACTATTGCTGTTTGAGCATCAACCTCCCTTCTTACAAGGGAGAGGCCAGTCCTATATTCGTCGGCTCGCATCTAAAAGGGAGCAAACATGCTTTTGCAATCTCAATATCTCTATTACTTTCAAATCTTCTGGTTTTCTTTCCCGGTATCGAAAGATGTTATCTCGTCCAATGTGGTACAGGAAAATATCTCTTATTTGGCCATGGTAAAGACAATTTCTCGTCACTCCCCACTATCCAACTCTTACATCCATCTCTTAAGTGGGGTAACCAGAAAGTATTGTGTTCTTTAAAAGGATAGACAAAAACTGGCTTATGCTTAATAGGCTGAAATTGACAAGATGCGATGCTTTATATGGCAATTTAGATATTACTTGAAGGATTATATCAGACCCAATTGAAACTAACTTTACCAATAATTGGTATGATATATCCCACTCAAGGAGTGGGCTGCTCTCAGCGTCAGATTGTCGAGAATGGTAGGTTATTCAAGCTTGGCTTCCCCGCATCAACATACCATCGAGGCATCTAGAAGAGGCAACAGATGTTGGATGATGACGCTAAGAATCCCGAGTAAGTCCCGACCTGGGGTAATCAAGGGAAGAGAGCGTGGCTATGGTTCTTGAAACGCGGGGTATAAATAAGGTAATTGTGAACTTATAAGACGCAAATACTGTTCATCTTTCTTCTTTATCTCCCGAGTCGCCATATTCACTTGCATCACTATTCATCATGGCTACGAAAACTATGAAGGCTGTCAACTACCAAGGCCCTTACAAGGTCAAGGTACAGGACATCGAACTCCCTAAACTGGAGCATCCTGACGACGTCATTGTCAAGGTTACAACAGTAAGATTTCCAACCTCTCCAGGAATAGAACGCAATGACTTATAGACATCCAGGCTGCTATCTGTGGCTCAGACTTACAGTGAGTTGACACTATCAAAAAGGGCACCATGATGCTCACAAGTGATAGCATGTATGAAGGCCGAACAGCAGCAGAACCCGGTATTACCTTTGGTGCGCTCACTATTCTTACATGATATATCTCCTTGCTAACTTTCCAGGTCATGAGAACATGGGCATCATCGAACAGCTTGGTGAAGGCGTCACACTGCTGAAGAAGGGAGACCGTGTCGTCATGCCCTTTAATGTCGCTGATGGCCGATGTCGTAACTGTGAGGAGGGCAGAACTGCTTTCTGTACTGGTGTCAACCCCGGGTTTGCCGGAGGCGCCTATGGATATGTCGCCATGGGTCCGTATAGAGGAGGGCAGGCTCAGTATATCCGAGTTCCCTATGCAGACTTCAATGCCCTCAAGCTCCCTGCCGGAAAAGAGCATGAGGCTGATTTTATTCTACTGGCTGGTGAGTATATATACCATCTATCTTGAGTCATTTACTAAATATTGCTCAGATATCTTCCCTACCGGATGGCACGGCGTTGAAATTTCTGGTTTCCGATCCGGCGAGAGCGTTGCTGTCTTTGGTGCCGGACCTGTCGGTCTCATGGCCGCTTACTCCGCCGTTCTCCGTGGCGCATCTAGAGTGTTTGTCGTTGATCGTGTTCCCGAGCGTCTTCAAGCCGCCGAGAAGATCGGCTGCACACCGATTGACTTTTCCAAGGGAGATGCTGTAGACATGATCATCAAAGCCAACAACGGAGAGGAAATTGACCGATCTGTTGACGCTGTTGGCTACCAAGCTGTTAGTAAGAGCGGCGATACTGAGCAACCCAACATTGTCCTGGAAAACATGATTCGAGTAACAAGAGCTTGTGGTGGCCTAGGCATCCCAGGTCTTTACGTGCCTAGTGACCCTGGTGCTTCTGATGAGGCTTCAGCGAAGGGTATGATCAGCCTTAGCTTCGGTAAGCTTTTTGAAAAGGTATGATTCCCAACAAGTTTTGGTAGATTGACTTAGTGAACTCTAATACTTACTTAGGGACTTACTATCGGCACTGGTCAATGCAATGTCAAGTCTTACAACCGATATCTGCGAGATCTCATCATTTCTGGTCGAGCCAAGCCCAGTTTTGTTGTCTCGCATGAGATCAACATTGAAGATGCTGAAGTGGCTTACGAGAAGTTTGACAAGCGAATTGAAGGATATACGAAGGTTCTGATTCACCCTAATGGTGGTTTCTGAAATCTGGGATGAGAATTAAAAGCTATGAGTGTTTTATAAGAGCATTGGAGAGGATTATGTATGCGTAGATGTTGTTTGTAACTTCGGGAGCGGTGCATCAGGCTTTGATGAAGTGTATAGCAGTATAAGAGGGAATTCACAGAACCAATCAATTCAATCTTGCCATTTCCATAACAAATCCTCCGGCTGCCATGTGAGATGTTGGTGACATAATCCGTAGAAGCTATATAGAAGTCAGGAGAAGCCTGTCAAAGTCTTCTACTTCAGAAAACGGTGTATGAAAGCCTTCTACAATGTCGAATCGCAGAGCAGAAAACGATACCGCTCCTCAAGAACAGCATACTAGAACTGGAATCAAGTATATTTCCGACTACTTGAATGTATGATTTGAAATTTATTCGAGTTCCAAACCTTCTAGACTCCAGTACATCTCATGATATCTTTACAACAATGGTCTTCTTTCAGTCCTCAAGGCCATGCCAATTTTCAATATGAATAATATCATCTTGTTATTCCCGTTATCACAAATAGATCCGAAGTTGCGATGTCGGAACAATCGTGAGTCCAAATGGCTCGACTGGGCATAGTCACGATGGACTATGACTTCATCTCACTATAAATACACTCGAGCTTCCCAAAGAGGAAATAAGTCCCTTCACCGAGATCTAAGGGCTTGACTCATTTTTCTCCCTTGATATATATATATATATTCTATAGTTTTGTCGATATTTCAATTATCTTAAGTGAATATATGAATCAACCATGACAACCTCCTTTTCTCTTGAGTTGGCGACTATTCGCCCTCCTGACGAGGATGAGGCAGAACTCTCATCTATCGATGCACTTCCACCGACAGATCGAGGCCGTGGCGCTTATATAGCACTGGCTTGCTGTACAATTGCCCAAGCGCCTATCTGGGGCCAGTTTTCAACCTTGCAGTCATTAGTAACAAGTCTAACTTTCTCTTAGGTTACTCGGTTTCTTTTGGTATCTTTCAAGAGTACTATACCGCTCATACCAACCTCAAAGCGTCCCCAAGCGCCATCGCATCTATTGGTGCTTCCCAGACAGGAATAATGTATCTCATAATGCCATTGGCCTTTATCGCTCTCAACCGCTTCCCGCGTTTTCGAAGTTGGTGCGGTCCCTTCGGCCTGGTTATCACCATAATCAGCTTAACGTCTTCAGCCTTCGTCAGCAACGTTGCTGGCCTCATCGCTGCCCAGGGAGTTATGTACGCCATTGGATGTAGCTTGCTCTTCAGCCCAATCTCACTCTACATGGACGAATGGTTTGTAGAACGGAAAGGGTTTGCTTATGGAGTTATGTGGGCTGGTAAATCAAGTGTTGGTGTCGCCATGCCGTTCCTCTTCAACATCTTACTTCAGCGATTCGGGCTTAAGGCAACCTTACTCTCTTGGACGGTGGCATCAATCGCTATGACATTGCCTACTCTCTTCTTTTTGAAGCCTCGGGTCGAAATCAGCCGCGACCCAAGACCACGCCCCGTCAGCTTTGCTTTCTTTGGATACGCTTCATTCTGGATGCTTCAATTTGGCATCATCGTTCAATCCTTGGGATATCTCATGCCAAGCACTTACTTAGCTAGTTACGCCAACGCGATTGGACTGTCGTCTGTCACTGGTCCGATCTTGCTGGCGCTCTTTTCGCTCGCTTCTGTGCCCGGCTCTCTTATCCATGGAATGTTGGGCGACAAAATCTCCAGTGCCAAAGTCATCCTTGTCTCCTCTTTAGGAAGTGCCCTCCCAGTGTTTCTCCTATGGGGTTTGGACCGTCATATCAGCACGATGGTGGTCTTTGTGATTCTCTACGGCTTCTTTGCTGGAGGGTTCAGTGCTACATGGTCAGGAGCCTTGCAAGAGGTCAGGGGGACGAACGAATCGATCGATACGTCATTGGTATTTGGTATGCTACTTGGAGGCCGCGGTCTAGGTTTTGCCGTTGCTGGGCCTCTCAGTGGTGCACTAATCTCGGCAGAAGGTTCATTGGCGAGCGGTGATAGCCTTGGGTACGCGACCAAATATGGCCCGATGATCCTTTGCACTGGCATCACGGCAATTCTTGGAGCCTGGGCACCCATTTGCAAGATCGGCAAGTCTGTTGGGAAGAAAGGAATCGAAAAGTGTGCAAGAGTGATGTTGTGATTCCAAGCACTGAGATGTCACATTGGCAGATAGAATGTTGGGAAACGGACTTATGGTCACGGGCTTGGTGTTCTGAGATGGTGATTGTTCATTCCTTTAATGACTTTTAATTCTATATTGACTATCAGGTCTTCACTTCTCCCTCCTCATCCTCTGCTAATTCTTGGTGATCAATGCTTCACCATTCATGATGCCAAGCGAAGCATCATCCGTCTCAATCCACTCCTCCCACGCCCTTGCCATCTCATCCAACTCATCGCCAGTAGCATTGCCCATCTCAATAGCCTTGTCGCGCGCGAAGCCGGTCAGCGAGCGATCTTTCATGGCTGATCCTACAGTATGTCAGTGTAATTGTTTGGCATATAGACTAATTGCTGACTTGCCCCAAGCTTTCTTGTCCTCGGGTGCACTGTAACACCATGTTCCAAAGCTCAAGATAATGTCTTGCCGGGAAACACCCGCTTTCAAGGCCCATGAGAGAAGTTGACGACCTCCCTTGTCTTGACCACCCTTGCCTGCAATGTTCTTGACCTGAAGTTCGTGGAACTTGAGGAGGGCTGGGATTTCAGGCCAGATGCACCACATGTGCATGTCGCTCTCACGCAGAGAAAGCGTACCCCCTGGTTTAGTAACTCGGAGCATTTCCCGGATGGCATCTACTGGCGCATCCAAATGGCACAGAACCTGATGCGCATGGGTAACATCGAAAGTCTCATCTGGGAAAGGTAGCTTGAACACATCGGCTTGCTGAAACTTAATGTTGGAGATGCCCTGAGAATCGGCATACCCCTTGGCTCGAACAAGGATCTCATCGGAAATGTCGGTGGCAGTAACTTCACCATCTGGCATGTACTTGGCCAGAGATGCAGAGATGGTTCCGGACCCAGCACCAACGTCAAGCAGTTTGATCTTTGGGTTCTCTTTGACGATGGCTTGTAACTTTGGGATGAGATGGGGGCTGCTGTTCTCGGCGGTGCGCCATTCGTGATGCCTCACTTCAGTGGCTGCATAGCCATGGCCATAGTCGTTGTGCCCTGACACCATGATCTTTTTATTCAAGTATCTTAGTCGACTTGAGTAGTTTGTTGTATAAAACGAATCAATTTTGAAGTATGTCTATTCTAGAATTTTAAAATGTCTGAAATTGTCGGGAAAGAATTATATATTTTATTGTTGATCGGAGGCGGGTGAAGCTGTTCTTTGCTGGTTACCCTTATTTCTTTCGTCATAATTGCCGGAGTTGAGACCGGAGCCCACGAGCAATTTCCGCATAATCTGGTATCTAACCATCAGCCAACCCACTCAGACCGGCTTCCCTTTAATTTATAATTATAATGCATTATTCATATTAAGAAATTGAAATAATAAATTTAGGGTCTTTATATAGAAGACAGTGCAATTATAAGTGTGGTGCTGAGATAATCGCGGTGGGCGGACTGAGAGTTCGTAGTGGACCTCTCAACTCCGGCGACCTTCAATGGGGTATCCTCATCTCCGGACAAATAAG
>PVQA01000859.1:0-26043 GCA_002980515.1 Fusarium burgessii | reverse complement strand
GCTAAATTATATAATAGAAAATAAATTATAATTTTAAGTATTTTTTCTAATTTTTAATAATTATTTATTTAGAAGGTTACTTTATATGAGATTTTGCGGGCGCACTGGGAGGGGTATTCCAGACTTTTGACCCGTGATTGTATCTATAGTGACGAAAGGGGCCAGGATCACTACAAAAGATAGATGCCTGATGCTCAGCCCATAATGTGCTATTCTCTTTAGAAGTTTAATAAACCACAACGGTTCCCAACAGTTCCTTTGAACATGTATAACCATTGGGCATATGTCTGTAGTCTGTAGTCTGTCTATCTACATCCAGGGCACTACCGCCATCCATCTTTTTCTGCTCATACAAAGCTATGCTTTGCTTATAGATATAGCCCACCATACGAATCCAGTCCAACCAGTTATTTCATGCTCCCCTATATCTATCTATGCATAGTCGGCAGCATCGTTCTCGACATTTGGATTCTTCTCCTCAATTGCCAGCTCACAGCACAGCCGTCCCAAAAACTCCATTCTCCTCATTGACGCCTTGAGTCTCATACCCCAGCCAATGCACTCAATCACCGGCTGGGCACACTGAGTAAAGAGCTCAATCACCGTCTCGGTCGACATGGGCTTCTGTTCGTTGATGGCGTTTTGCAGATTCAAGCCATCTTCCACCTCCACCACCGATGGCCTCTCTGTTCCCTTCCACGGAAGTGGAAACTCCTCACATAGCATATCCACAGCCAGTGATTCGGCGAGCTTGGCATCCCAAGTCTCTGAACCTGTGAGGTTCTTCCACGACTGGGCAAAACACACAGGAACACTGTTACTCCAGACTCGAGGGCCATTGTGGCGATTATGTACGTCGTACATGGCTGTGCCTTCTTCAATCAGTCCCCACCACACGACAAGCTCGGTATCCGTATCATCAGCTCCAAGGAATAACACCCCGTAGATGGGATTCTGTGTTGGCTTATTGGCGAGCTTGCCCGCCACGATATATCGCTGGGACCCAGTATAAGCCGCTCGCTGCTTGAGCTCACGGTCTTTAAGTGTCATGTTGACCTTGAAGGGGAAGCTTCCTCGCAGACGAGCATCCGGTTCGATAGAATCTGACTCGAGGAGAATTGTCTCTGTCTTGAATTCGGGTTTGTATTCAATGGAATATATTGCTAAGGCCGGTCAGTTCGACATTTCATACAGAAAAGCATTAATATTTTTCTTTTTGTTTGATTAACTCACCATTTCTGCCACCGCCAGTATCCAGATACCCCGACTTACTCTGATCATGTTCTATCACCATGATGACGCTCGTAGGATCTCGTCGAAAAGCACCTTCAGCATAAGGGCTCTCACTGAGGATTATAGCCGGCCTGGACAGAGTATCCGGAGACAGACTACAGTCAAGGACAGCTAACCATCGATCATTGGCTTCCTTGAGTTCAGTCTTGTCATGGTTCCAACGCGTCAGTTTGCACGGACACTTCCACACGCGAAGGACCAGCCCTTGATCTGTCAACCTGACACCAAACAAGCCCGAGTCTTCTTGTCCTGCATATGTGCGAAGGTTAAAGTTGGCTGGGCTATCAGCAAGAAAATGCATTCGTTGCGTGTTCTCCTCGGGCTTTCGAGACAAGGGCCATCTCCATACCAGTATGGACTGGTCCTGTGACTTTTTGAGGATTTCTTCCTGCAATCGCAGAAAAGCCCTAGAGCCCTCGCCGTATAATATGGGCATGTTGATTCCAAAGATGCCTAGTAGAGAGTACGCCACGTCTTCAACCCGCGTTGTCTCCCTGTGGGCCATCCAGCCCATCCTCGTGGCCACGTTTTCACGCTGGATTTTGATCGATATCCTGCGATCCTTCTTCCCTTCGGGCCTGAGCAGAAACGACTCATCAATGTCTGTAATCTCCTTGATTGTCGAAGCTAAAGAATGTCGGTCACCAAGGGGCGTCCAATTGTGATCAAAGAATTCCACCTCGTTAGGCGCGAGCAGCTCCTGTAGTGTCCATCCACGCGTGAACCAACGACTCTGCTTCAGACCAGACGTCAATCCGATCCCCACAGCGTGTAGAAAGACATCCGAGAGATAGGCGTAGCACACATCTGCGTTGTTGTACCAACGAAACATGGAGTTGATGGCCTCCGAGAGCTCAGCGCTGCTAGACTTGTCGATACAGCAAGTGTCGATCCAGAGATAGTCGAGCCCGCGACTGAGCGCCTTTTCACATGACTGCACTATCTTGCGGTATCCAGCACCATTCTTCTTTCGAATCTCTTCCATGCGCGTGGGATCCTGTATGTCATCAAAAAGGACCTCATCTGTACCCCACGTATGAGACAGGATGGCGTATTTTTCAGACCCCTCTTCTAAGCTTTCAAGCTGTAGCGTCTTGGTATTGAGAAGTCTCATAATTGCATGCAAGTAAATAGATAAAAAAAAAGTGAGACAAGAAAATAGAGCAAAGGTAAATAGGTAGTCGTCAAGCCATAAAGATGCGATATTTGTGGTGGAGCACTTTCATGCTCTACTCTCCCAGTCAATATCCGTCAGTGTCCGTCAGTGTCCGTCAGTGTCAGTCCGTCCGTAATAAGGGTCGTTTCAGTTCAGCCTCCTGCTGTTATTACCTAGGTTAGGTTGGTTGTTGTTGGTCCAGGCGAGAATTGGATGGATACGAGAAAAGGCCTAGGCCCAGTTCAGGGCCATACGAGGCGAGGCTCAAGCGAGTCACAGGCTTAAATTCCCTAGGGTTGCGGGTTGAGAGACCAATGAAAATGTGTCAGAATCCCTGTGGCGAATCTCGTATGAAAAAAAAAAAAAGATACTGTAGTAAGCTATGGTTGGCTTTGCCCCTTGTTTTGTTCATCCGAATCATAATCCGAATCATAATAAGAGGCTGGGTGGACCAAAAAACCGGTCAGAATTCCCCAAGTCAACGCGAATATGCGTTGGTTCAAAAGAGTGCAAGCTTGAAATCCTATAAATGCATATTCCCAAGTCAATCATAGTTTGGCGCTGGGAATTACGATAGACGTGCATTAATAGATATATAGATACGGCACGTGATGTCATTCGAGACAATGAAACCTAGTGGTTCATGCAAGCACCTTGCCTCATAAAGAGGATCTCATCACAAATCATATCTGTACCATGGACCAATTTCTGATATTTTCAACTCATACCGTGATTTGGGAATGCTTCTACTAATAAAACCTAACGAACGGTCTCTACCCAATATGTCATGTTCCATTCGATTTCTGCTTCCGCTTCCGCTTCTGCTTGCGCTTGCTCTTCCACTTTCAATCACCAAGTTCGCGCCAATTCTGTTTGATAAAAGCCCGTTTCTAAGAATAAACTGTAATCCTTGCGCCGCTTGAACCCAGCAAAAACAAATCATCAAAGCTTCGTAGAGGCGTTTCCGAAGTGCCCTTCTGTAAACAATCCGGATTTCTGTAAGATGCGATTCTTGACTTAATCAATCTTGGCATTGGCCAAACTTCGAGCTGCTGGGTTGCTGAGGTTATTCACAGGTTTTATGCCTCTGTATTTGCCCTGCTTTCGTAGACGCTTTCGCGCCACCATTACAGGAACCGAGCTCTTTGTCACCAGATAGTTTGAAAATGATCCTAGAATGACACTGCCCATTGTTAGCCGCTGTCTTACTCGATAACTGGAGTATTGGTTGCTCAACTTACCCCTTGAGTGCACTCCTGCCTCGACTTCCTATGACGACAAGAGTTGGATTAACAAGGTCAATCACCTCTGTTATCAAGTGCTTTGGGTTCTTGCAATGTAAAACTTCCACAATAACCCTGACCTGAAGCGTTGTCTTTCGCAAAAGGCGGAGCACTTTGTCCGTAATCTCCTTGACTGCTCGGCGTCGCTCTTCTTCCGCCCGGCCCTTTTCTCCTCGGCTCGAAGGTGCCGGAGATGTGTTTGGAGTGTTGTTCTTTGAGGAGTCCCCCCGAATAGAGTTCCGCACGAAATCTGGGACAGCAGACATTGAGGGCGCAGCAGATCTTGAGTTGGCTACTGTATTGATGGCAGCTGCTTGCTCTCTCATGGCCTTTGGATCATCAGGAACCGAGTTGTCGACCCCCCCGATGCCGGTTTCCTCGTCCACGCAGTAGATGCACATCAAGGTATCACCGTCTCGCAGGACCGTACCAATAGCCCATTCAAGAGCATGTGTTGATTCGTCACTCAGGTCCGATGCAACAAGGTATTTCCGCAGCCGATGATGTTCCTCCTCTGCCTGTTGAACAATTTTATTGTAGTCGCCACGATAAATCATGCGAATAGCGCGATGAGACTCAGGAGTAGAGATAATGCTCGACATGGAGCAGGAAAGATTTTGAGCCCGCTTGATATCATCCATATCTGCCTCCTCGTCCGAGTCATTTGCCGAAGCCACTGTTGACATCTGATCGTAAGCTGTCTTGGGATGCACACCGCCACCTTTGTTTAGCCGTGTGTTTTCGCCCAGAGGAGTTGTAATTTTGATTTCTGGTTCATCAAGCAGAGAACGGTACTGTGGTTGCTTCGCCGCAACGGTTGTCCCTGAACTCAAGTTAGCATTACTTATCAAGTCGAGGCTAGGAGTAGCTTACGTTCTTCCTCGGCAGCAGCGAGAAGACTCATTGTTTTTCGGCGCTCCTTGGTCGGATCATCTGCCGTCCCACCAATGGCATCGGGGTTCAGTGACCTAGGAGCCTTCTTACGACCACGATCTTCGTCATCGGATGAGTATACCTCGTCTTCCTCACTTGAGCCAAGGTGCTCGCCATCAGGGCTCAAGTAGTCCTTGATCATTCGTCCACTCTGGCTATCTTCGCGGTTGCGCATGGGTAACGTTGACAAGCTACCGCCCGAGTATACCAGATTGGCGTCCGATAACCGACGGTACGCATTACTGATATCTACAATTCGACCATCATCAAGCATAGCTTTACCTGGCGCCAGAACTTGCGTTATAGGAGCTGGGGACCTGGACCTTGATCCCAGGCGATTGTGAGGAGATTTAGACTTGTGGCTGCTGCCGCTACCGCCAAACCAGGAGCGCCTGCTATCACTTTCTCCAGGAATTTGCAAACCACTAAGATCAGCGTTGCGGAGTGCCTCACTCAAAGCATTCCCAGATAGCTTCTTGCCACCCTGCGTGTTTCTCTTGGGAAGTTGCTGACCAGCGTTGCGGGTGATGATATCCGAAAATTGATAACCAGCGGTAGGGTCGTTACGGGCAGCTGCACGAGGTCCAAAATCCACAGGGTTCGAGGCAGCATCTGAGAAGCTTCGAGTGTGCCCGATGTTGCTAGGCGCAAGAGTAGCTTTGGTCATGACTGGAGAATTAGGAGTCGTGCTGGTCCCGGAAGGCCTTGAAGGGCCGGATAGAGGTGTGTCGGTATCTAGCATGCTTCGTATTCTCGGTGGAGGGGGAGAGCTGGTGTCCAGCATGCTGCGCACAGTCTGGCGTGGTGAGCTTGGTGTTGGCTGATCGTCGATATCCAACATACTCCGAACGGGAGATCGAGGTGTAGCATAAGGTGAGGCGGATCGCATGGCTCCTGTCATGGAGGACTCAGGGCGAGGTCTATTCTCAAGCAAGGCGAGAACTTCCTTGCGCTCCATATCGAGCATGGCCTCGATGCTCATGGGTTGCTGATTGCGTGACATGATGGCGGTTAAATCGAACCGAGATATTTTTTAACTCGAATGGGCGAGACAGAGTTTTGTAGTAAAGGTGAAATGCAGCGAAAGCTCAGTCAAGCGGTGCGAGGTTCGCGCCCACAAAGATTAATAGCTTGGTGGGGTTCTTTAGACACAAGGTATGTATGCCAGTGTACGTGTAACACAAGATGACATTGCGCGGGCCCAAGAAGAATGAGTATATGTGCTATCGCCTCCCGAAATGCCACTGAGTCGATGCTGGTTATGATGGGTGGTGATGGTCGCTCTGCGTCGAGATAAATGATATCGTGCTCGAATTCGGGGGCGAAGCTGTTTGGTGCTCAATAACGGCGGAATGTCTCGTTCCGTAACGTCGCAATACTAACATAAAAAAAAAAAAAAAAGAACGATCAAAGCAATGATGCAAGAGCCAATGTGGTGATATTCTCTTGCTTCGTTGTGTGACAGGGATAATGAAGCTGAGTTGAAGAGGAAGAGGAGAAGAAGAGGGGAGAGGAGAAAGGTTGACGTGCACTTGTATAGTAGTGGTAGTTGTAGTGGCAGTGGCAGTGGGATCTAGGCTCTGGGGAAAGCAGAGGCGTGGAGTCTAAAGTTGGAGGATTTTGAGCCCAGACCGAAGCGGCGCAGCACAGCACACCCCCAATTTGGGTCGGTCACAGAAAGTATGGGAGATCACCGAGTTAGTGGGGTAGACACTGATACATTAACATGGAGTAGATGAAAACAGCAGAAAAGGCGTTTTACTTTAACGGAGATGCTTATAGAATAACTCAAGATTCCATCCATCAGTTGACCCTTGATATACACCCGCTCTTTATATGAAATGGTACAAAAATTTCATTGCCATCTCGGACTGTTTCTTCCCTCCGTACTTTCGACCTGAAAGTTGGGCACTAAAGATCCGACTAACCTTTAAGGTCAATGCCTGTGACAACCCTGATTATGGCAATGATGTGCGTAAGCGGTCGGTTAAGGTATTTAAAAGTGGCACTCCGTCACCACTACTGCGTGAGGTTAATCAACTATCAACTCACTCGCCGAAATTAGAGAAGCCCAAGGGGTTATGCTTGAACAATAGAAATAAAGCCCAATAACGTCTATTCAAGTCTAGCTTGTGCTACTGGACTCTACTGAGGGGGCTCCCTTTTTGAAACTATCGAGTGATTGTATCGTCATATAAAAGACATCATCTTGCCACCTCTAAATGAAAGCTTAATCATTGGACAATAATTCTCACCGGTGTTGGATTCGATCTGGAGCCTTGTTGAGAATGGAGTGATCTTCTACTCATATGATGCCTAATGTAAAGCATCTCCGGAGTTATCTTCAGCCCTATTAATCAATATATCTCCAAAGTGCTTCGTGTTCGCAAGAGCCTATCCCATTTATCTCTGTAGGTAAGCATAATCAATTTTCGTACAGAAGGGCCGAATGTCTCCATATCCCCCGATTTTCTTGTCTCTCAATTTCTAACCGAGTGTCATTACATTCCGAGCTAGAAATATCAGAGCACTCCGTATTCTCGCCATCCGCCGGGTCTTGTTACGCTCCGGACCCGGGCCCGGGCTCTCGGCAGCTTGCCGATATCTTCGGCTCCTCGTTTCCACCATACGACGGCACCAATGGGAGAACAAGCATAGCCTCAAAGCACATTTAGCGCACGTAACAACGCCGATATAGCCACAACTTGACCATCTTGATATTCAAGGTATCGTTTCTGAGGTACTCTGTAAATTACTGCATAACAAGTTGGAGGAGCAGGTAAGTAACATTAAATGCGTCTTTCATAGCATCTTGATACAGTTACATATTTTGCACATCTACTATACAACCAAAGGACCAGGCGCAGGCGTTCCAATTGCACCCCGTCTAAATCTACATCTTCTTCTTGACCTTGAGCTTGTTAGATCCAACATTAGCTCGTGCTGCTGTGCCCAGCTTATGCACCTGTTTTCGCTTTTCCCACACACCCGAGCGTCCCTCAACAACGGCAACAATCTCCTCGGCAATTCTATAAGGGAATTGCTTGCGTCCACTGCCCTTGGAGGGCTTCTTGTTGATCACATCCAGGATCCACTGGAACGCTACTCGTCGTCGTTGCCGCACACCCAGCGGGACAGGAAGTTCCAGTGCGCGACCACCACCGCCGGCGCCGGCTACGTTACGGATCTTGAGAAGAGGCGCCACCGAATCTACGGCGACTGTGATGTACAGGATCGGGTTGAGTGGAAGATGTTCGGCCGGGGGTGTTCCGGGCAGTAAGGGGTATTTCGGACTATAGATCGGGGGTGGTGCGGTTCGGAGGTAGTTCATGACAATAGCCATATTCTAGTCCATTTTGTTAGCCAACTGCCTCCCATTTTATAACGTAGATGGAAACTAACTCGTTGAGCAACACTGAGCTTGCCATCCTTCATGAGGAGCCGAGTAATTTGCTCCAGCACAGGATGATAACGCTTCTTTAGGTTGAACCCTTGCGGCCATGGCCTTTTCGGGAGACCAAATTTGTGTCCTGGGTTTTGCATTTCAGTGCTATCGGTAGCCTCCAGCTCAGCCTTCTCTGCTGCGGCAACGAGAGCCTCGGCCTTTTCAGCTGAAGGAATAGTACCCTCTCGGTAAAGAACATCCTCCTGTGCCGGTGTTAAGCCACCCTCGCCACTCTGGACTGAGCTACTTTGTGTACGTCCACCAAAAAATAATTGTTCAAGTGTCGCATCGTCGAGAACTTCGGCACTGGCCTTCGAAGAAGTCACCTATATCGCAGCCCATTAGTTGCAAGACATGGGAGCTTCTGAAACAACTCCTACCTCAGTATCCCCCTTCCCCGCTGTCGACTCTCCCTCATTCAATTGTGAGCCATCCTGAGAGTCCTGATCCCGTTTAGAGTTGTCAATTGCCCTCGGAGGCTGATCGTTTCCTTCGCTCGAGTACCATCGGTTCCGCGGCAGAGAGTTGACGATTGGGGTTGGCCGAGGGGTGACAGGCCTCGAGCGAATTGCGAGAGCTCTACATACGCCCCAAATACTCGATCTCGGAGACATGACTGAGCTCCGCGTTGCTAGCAACGTTCTTGGAGCAGAATTTATACCAGCCTCGTGGCTCTTGTGATCCGACTCTTGGTCAAATTCGCCATGCAAAATTCCCCATCAGTTCAGAATAACGGAGAAGCAATAATCCGAGATTTGACGTTCTGCTTACATAACCCCATCAGAACTTCAACACCAACAACATTCTGGTGAAATGAGGAAAAGATGACATTGGAGTATTTGAATTCACAGTGGCTTGCTTGTTAATGGAAAGTAATTATCAGCCGTCGTGTTTGGTGCTCCCTATGGTTGGGACTACTCAGTGCTAAACTTGAAATTGGCCTCTCGGGTGTTTAACTTTTTGTGTGAGACATCATACCGGTGCAATGCATTCACGATATCTACCTAGTAGTTAATGATATCAAGTTAATAACAGCTGACCAGGATCTATCACCGGTGAATTTTATGTTGCGAGAGCCTCCTAAGCGTGGCACCAACTTCAACTCGAGTGACATTTGGTGTTCTATAACACAACACATGTTATATTTTGAACCTCATTCTCATGCTCTCAAAATCCGAGACAGGGAATATAGAGTAGAAACCAGTCGGAACTTCGAGCCTGCTGTTTCATGTTACCTGCTAAGCTGTCCTACCTACATTGTGACCGCCGTGGCTGTACCGAGGATGGGGGTACACAGCATGCCTTGAGGATGAACTTCCCTTTCAGGATGGAACAGTATGTGAGAAAATGACGCTGAGAGCGACTGGATCGTGACTTTGTCGTATCAGAATGTTGGTAGAAACAGGACTTGAACCTCCCTTGATCTTACGGCGACCAATCCGGTTACTTATTGGAAGTAGATATCGTCGACACATAAGCACTGAATACCTTGAGTGTAAAAGGATAGAATCAAACTGTATAGTTCTAAAGTTCGCTGTTTGCTGTCGTACGCGATTTTATAAACCTCCACGTGAAGGCTCATTGATAGAGACCCCCGTGTAACTGACTCCATCAAACACCGAACAAGAATTGTAATAACCGACATACCCTACCGTTTCCCTCCAAGTCATACATGAATACATCCGACTTCGCCCTGCTAACCAATCTATAAAGTACAATCCACGGCCTTAAGGCTTCTTCTGCTCCAGCGCTAGTTGCGTGGTGACCATAACCTTGCCCGCTTCGTAAGTTTTGTTGCCAAACTCCAGGTGCTTGATTCGAACAAGGCAAGATCCAAGGGAAATCACAATAACACAAAAAGATAACATCCTCATTCGTAAATGGCCAGACCACCATTCTTGTAGACGTCAGTGATGCATGAGTGGGTTGAGCATATGAAGAGGAGTGACTCCCCCTACATCGCAAGTCTACCAACCCCATTGCTGGGTGGGAGAACCAGAATCAGATCCAGTTAGCCACTTAACGGCACATTCGGCAGCATCTTCTCTGGCATTGTTGAGGTTCTTGCCGTCGTACCAGAAACGAGCTGAGAGGGTCTTGCCACGAACAGTCACTCTGCTGGACCAAGCGGTTCGTCCACCTATAAGAATTTGACTTAAGCACTGGAACACGGAAATCATCTTGAGGAGCATCATACCTCGACGATCTGACACAATTTGAAAAACAGGGGGATGCAATTGAGCATCTCGGCAAACACCTGGTCAGTAGTTAATATCGAAAGTTTGAGTCAAGCAAGGTAAGGTGGGAGGGGGTTTCATACTGTCGAGTTGATCTTGCCAATGGCCGGTAGGAGAGGCGGATTGGACCTCCATTGTGATTTTGAAGAGTTTATAACAAGACTGAGAATGATAGAAGAAGGCCGAGTTATCAGGCTGATTTTGGCAGTCCACAGACTTGAAGTTAAAATAATGTTGGTAAGGCAGGTCTGGGTGGTTGTAGCTCGAAATAAAGCTTTCTCAAGGCGGGTTTGAAGCTGAGATGAGTCTGATGAGAACGTTGAGAGGAGATGAAGGGTTTTTATATATCCAGTTAAAGCGAGCTGTACGTAGCGAGAGTGTCAGAATACACCGGGTGTGAGGATTTCCAAGAACAGGGCGTCAACGGGTATCCTGTAGAGTTGCCCAACGGGTGATGTATTTGAGAGGCCCGAAAGGTAAGACAAAGGCGAACAGACGGGTTGGGTCCAGGACTCTGGGACGATGATGTGGCAGAATAGGATTAGATGCCGTTTAACGGGAAGGGTGAACGAGGCGGCAATGCAGGACGTGAAGCAGACAAGAAGCTTGTGTGAGGTTGAGTTGCAGATAGTCAAGGGTTAGAAGTACGAATTTGGTATTCCAATGCGAGCAAATTAGTTCATTATGAGAATGGAGAGGATATTGGAAGGAAAGGGACCACAAAAGAAGTTGAGGAGAAATTATAAGTAATTAGTATGTTGGAAATGAGCCACTATGTGAGCTTGTGCTTTGACGAGGAGGAGGAGGGAAGGATTGGCAAGCGAAACGTCAAAAAAAGAAAGACCTGAAGTTTCTGCTGAGAAGCAACTACGCAACAAGCGTGCGTACTATTCATCCCATAGGTACGCACTACTAGACTTTGGCCCTGGAACTTGGTAGATGGGGCTCCCAAGTTGGGTTTGCTTTTTCTAGCCCCTTGAGGGGGGGACTTGGAAAGGGTGGGATCTGGCACATTAGGTACAAGTTCACGATGGGCGTGTGCGAAGCTGTTTTTGACCTCAGGATGGGCCGTGCCGGATTCCGTCAGTCTAAGACGGACGGCAATGGCAACGGTAACGGTAACGGGTGCGGGAGCGGGTAGAAAGGCGATGTGCTGGATGTCTGGTACACAAACCAAACGATTCGGTCAGTCAAGTGAGGCCTGACGAGGCTGACCTGGTGAAGGCAAGCAAAACCCTGTGAATTTGCGTTCAAGGATATGGGAACAACTGGAATGGAGGCAAAAAAAGAAAAAAAGAAAGGAAAACAAAAGGGGGCGTGTGTTGCAAGTCATCTTTGAGGGCGTCGATAAGAGAGAGAGGCTCGTGGCCGTGGAGCTCTCTCAAATGTGCAAGGGGATAGTCAAGAAATGGGACCAAGATCACGGCGGATATGTACACGCGCATGCATCCTTGCGACCAAAGTTGAGCTAAGAGCTTGATTTGGAAAGGCTCAAGGGCATTGGCACGCTGGGAACAGATACAAGAAAAAAGCAAAGAAGGGGAAGTAAAGCAAAGCAAAGCAAAGCAAAGCAAAGCAAAGCTGACTGGACGGTGGGTGCCGGATAGACTCGCCAACACCGAAGGAGGAGTAACAATACATAATAATGATTGAGGAGACAAGAAAAGAAAAGAAAAGAAAAGAAAAAAAAAACAATATGAGGCTGACCAGCCACGGCGGAATAGACAAGAATCAAGAGATTATGCTCTTTGACGAGCGCGAAAAGAGATGACAAGAGGGTATACTACCTAGACTAACCTACCAATTGAGTCCGACACCGAGAATTTTTTCATTCTGTCCATCCATGATGATGTGCAGGATGAGGTGTCATCATGCTTGAGATGATGTCGCACAAGGGGCATCAAGTGCAGATTTTGGTCTGCAGGCACGCGGCACATACAACCCGGGAAACCTATACGTGAGCGTTAGGCGTCTATTTGAGGAGAAGATTTGGGCAAACAAACTGATTAGAAAACAGCCCCTGATGATGGCATTTTCCCCCTTCAGGAGATAACATTTTTAAAACATGGCCACGTCAAGCAAAAAGCTTCAGCACGTTGAGGCAGCGGCCAGCTGAGACAAGCCAGCCCAGCCCAGCTCAGTCCTGTCCAGCTCAGGGGATAAAGGCAGGCGACCAATAGGCCTTGTCAGATTAAAAAAAAAAAATCAAAGAAATAAAATATACAAACAGGCTGAGAAAAAAAAAGACAAGTACGTACTCGTAAAGGATGAGTGTGACGATGTGCATCCATGGTTTATTTCCTTGATTGCTTCTTTTGTGCTCTCCTCCTTATGTCTCCTCTCATTTTGTCTCTGACAGTTTGTAAAATTTGACGTCGTCCTTTTTTTTCTTTTCTTTATTTAACATGAGAGGTTGCTGTGGAGTTGCAAAGATCAAACACATGACCCTAGCTCGGTACCTGCCACCCGTTTATGATCCTAGTTTTCAGCAGCAAAGCAGTTATTCAGCTAGAGCCCCCTTGGTTGCCGGGAAGAGGCCAGGATCTCGAGCGTGTGGGGGAAAACTTATACCCACCGACCGCCCGCTATCAAGGGTACTCGTCCTTGGGCTAAGCCTGTTGAGCGCGCTAAGGCATGCCCGATGCGATGGTGACATGTGACCTAGTGTCAAGCTTTACTGGCTTCAGAGTTCAGACCTCCATCAAAAACAATGCAACAAGAACATCCTTTCCCTCTCGCTAAGATCCCAGATCATCTCCTCTCTTAAAACCCCGATCGTCAAATGACGTCTCTCGATGCATGAACCAACACTTTATCAAAGCTCGCTACTGCTGCTGCGTTCATAGTTGCGGCCATCACTGACGACGTCCTTAGCCATCCCATTAATCTTGACTTCTCTGGTGAACGGGAGAAGTGGACCAAAACCTGGTATCTACGTATCAGCACATGTGCGGTACGATGCAGTAGTTTGGTGATTGATCTTCATCCAACTTACTGTCATGGTCATTACAAGGAATTAGCCGCGTCTTGCGACTGATGCTGGGACCCTTGACAAACTTGTATTCCTTGGAGCACCTGGCTAGCCACAAACCTTAGTTGTACCGGCCTCGTGGATCTCGACTACAGCAATTGTTCAAGTGTCATCAACTGTCACTGAACTCAAAGGCCTACTACATGAACATTGCGTCCATGTTGGAAATGCAAAACTGACGCCTTTGGAAAACGGTGACAAGTACCGTGGTCCGCAGATCAAACATTCGGTCAAACAGCATCCGAGTCGACAAAAAAGTCGGCTTGCAGAAGCCTCCAACGCTATGGTCTCAAAGTGCCGGAGGACTTATGAGGGGGCCAGTGCACTTTTGGTGTTCTGATTTGACTGCCGAACCCGCTTCATCCACCTTTCTCTGGGAAAATAGCCTATTCTAGGCTTGAAGTTGATGACATATCGGACCCCTGCATACAGCAGAACCCATTAGCCTTTCTCTCCAAGCCTTTTTCCCCGAACCTGTTCAGACACTAACTAGCAGAGGCTAACATTCGCTTCAACCCGATGTTGATGTCGGTCGTTCATGTCGTATCGTGACTGTAAGTATCTGACTCGACCAGACAGAACTCTCCCTCGGTATCGCTGCAAGGACCTCCAAGGGCTTGGCCAGTTCAGGAACGCGGGAAAAGGAACAAACCAGATTGTCCAAGAGATTGCTAAACGCCTTGGGACAACATACTTCTCTCGTTTTGTTTCCACATCGATGCGATAACAAGGCCAAAGAAAAACAATTACGGGGCCTTGCATGTTGAATTAATCAGTCAAAACGAATGAACTGGGGGGTGTCGATTATAGTGTACCAGTTGCACTGGCTGGTTTAACCCCACGTCAACATGTTACCTACACCTCAATCGCAATAAGGAACTGTTGTCAGCTTAGGCACTGACCGGTGTTTTACTTGTTTCTAAATTCAGTCTAGAGCCAGTACGGAAGACTGGTAAAAAAAAGCCTTGCTATGATGTCGTCTCTATTGACCTTGCAATCTCACAGAGCCTTACGGATCAGTTATGTAGGACTTGATAATACCACCACACGACCCTATCCTTGACAGGCCGCTTCCTGTAACAAGACTTTTAAGACCCTAAATCGTGGGCAAAATTAAACTACCTATAGTCAAATATTATACCAAGTTTATCTTGAATTATCCTAAATCTATCTACCCTAGTATTCTTTTCACCTACCATTGACGTCTTTTAGGTTTCTGACCTGTCCTAGAAAAGCTCCCTCAAAGCATCTTATTGTTGAGTGACGAGTTCCTCCTGATCCGGCTATCGGGTACTAGCCGGGCCTATCAAGTTTGGACCCCAACCCATTTACTCAACCGCCCTCGTGGAACTCCAACACAGACCCATCCATGTGTTAGCCATCTTTCACCGGTCTCAAAAACTGGCGTAGATCCCACGTCAAATGCTGCAACGTGAACCCCCCACTGTCTTGTCTTCCCTCCTTGCATGTCGTACAGCCCTGCGCCTCGCCGTTTTTGACCACCATGCTGTTTTCCGTCTTTGTCTTGTAATTTGACAACAATCCCTTTCTTTTCAGCCTTTGTGTTGTATTTAGTATGTAACAACGCTTGATAAGCAGCC
Source organism: Fusarium burgessii (assembly GCA_002980515.1). Classification (NCBI taxonomy): domain Eukaryota; kingdom Fungi; phylum Ascomycota; class Sordariomycetes; order Hypocreales; family Nectriaceae; genus Fusarium; species Fusarium burgessii. Next base: position 11,064 of record PVQA01000859.1, on the reverse strand, counting down.
ACCAAGAAATGTATAAGTAGTCATTTGTACTCCTTCCATCCAAATAAGAGATGCCAAGTCCAAAGGTACAATGCTGAACGCATGTGCACATACAGTAAACCCCGGAGATAGGTATTCGGCGGAATTTCAAGTCTAATTAATGCTTAATTCTGCCGAACGATGATACCCCAATATCCATATTGTGAAACGCTAATTGGTATACAAAGGAACCGACCTCGCTTTTGACCAAGTTTCCATCGTCGAATCGCTGGGTTACAGCCGCAAGAGATTGTCCGGTGTCCGAACTAAAGCTTCGGCTTGGCTTACCGGTAGGACAACCTGCATGCGTCCTCTTCTGATATCGTCGTGATGATTTAATTACACAAACTTATGATGCACAATGCTCTTGGTGCAGTCGTACTGGGTGTGCAGAGTTAAGAAGTTGGTCGGATAGGTGTTATTATAAGACAACATCGGAGATTTTTGGCGGGAGCTCATACAACTGCTTGATATCCTAGGACCAGAGGAGCAGCGCCGAATTAAACAGCCTATAGGCCGTTCCTCAAGTTATGGCTTTCATAACTCTAATCTGACAAGAGTTCCTGTTCTGCTTCCCTTGGGCCTGAATCGTTATAAGACTGAGACGTGCCAGACGTACAACTGTGTTATTGTGGCCCTTGTATACCTGCAATTTGATGCTCTGGCCATGAGCTCTATCCAATAAAAAGAATATCCAAGTAATTACTGCAGAGGCGTATTAGAAGTAGTTCACGATACCAGGTTGGTTCATCCTTCATCCTCTCATCTCACGAGCTTGCTTCAGAACCTCCTCATGGTAAATCGTCGGCTAAAAGTCTCCGGACGAGCCATATAGTTGGGTGAAAACAAGGCGGTTTTGAGCCTAATCCTCATGCTTGTTCCATTGTAACAGTCCAATCCTGGAGATATGGGGAAGTAGTATTATTCCTCGGTCCGATAGAGGCTCCGCATATATCTCTTGACCCCATATGTCATTCGAGTGTTCTTATTCCCCAAACCACCTGAACTTGTAATGTTGATGGAGTTTCAGTAGATCTTGATGTATATTTAACTATGAACATATCTTGATCATCACAAACTCTACCAATTCATCAAGATTTTGATTCCAATACTATTCGCAAAGAAAATATAATTCATTAGCGCCATCTGCCAAGCCTACGTCACAAGAAACCTAACACCACAGTTCTCGTAAAGACAGTGTCGATCTCCCCACACCAACTCCGCAAAATCTCCGGATTCCCAGGTTCATGTTACGTTTTCAAGGCCTAAACGTCCAATGCTCAGCTTTTTATGCCTCTCATGACGATGTTACCCTTCCTCTCAGGGTTTGTCGGGGCGACAGAAGTTGGTCTAGGATGTCGTCGTGAACACATATAGTGTCAATGGACTCCTCACTTTTATCATCTCTTGACGTGTAACTCGTTGGAGAATACATGATGAAATTCTCACTCTTCTTAATGGCCGGCTCTGTCGCCTGGGCCAAGCCATCGACACCAAAGCTTGATTACAACCGCGCGCCTCCCAACTTATCCACCCTGGCTAACCTCACGATCTATAACACATGGCGTCCTCGAGCTCACGTACTTCCACCTACTGGACAGATTGGAGATCCTTGCATGCACTACACTGACCCCAAGACTGGACTATTCCACGTTGGATACCTCCATGAGGGTGCAGCTGGTGCTACGACGGATGATCTGGTGACATATCGTGATCTCAACCCTGGAGGAGCTCCATTTATTCGGGCTGGAGGCCTAAATGATCCTGTGGCAGTCTTTGACGGATCCGTTATACCCAAAGGTATCAACGGTACCCCTACGCTCTTTTACACCTCTGTATCTTACCTCCCCATCCACTGGACTATCAATTACACTCGCGGAAGTGAAACCCAGTCCCTGGCTGTGTCAAAGGACGGAGGCCGTAACTTCACCAAGCTACGACAAGGCCCTGCAATCCCAGCACCCCCATTTGCTCTCAACATAACGGCTTTCCGTGATCCTTTCGTTTTCCAAAACAAGGATCTTGACAGTCTCCTAGAGAGCGAGTCAGGAACATGGTACAGCGTCATCTCTGGTGGTGTCCACCAAAAAGGACCCAGTATGTTCCTTTATCGTCAGCATGACCCCGAGTTTCAGTATTGGGAGTACCTCGGCGAATGGTGGCATGAAAAGTCTAATACCACATGGGGTGATGGGCTCTGGGCTGGACGTTATGGTTTCAACTTTGAAGTGGCCAATGTCTTTAGTATCGATGACAAAGGCTATAACTCTGACGGTGAGACTTTCATCACCTTTGGAGCAGAGTGGCAAGAGAAGCCTATCATTCCTCAGGTTTCGTCTTTCCGTGATATGCTTTGGGCTGCAGGAAATATCTCCCTCGACAATGGAAAGCCCAAATTTACTCCTTCAATGGTTGGCAAGCTTGACTGGGGACGTTCAGCGTACGCTGCAGCTGGCAAATATTTACCGTCAGATTCAAAGGCATCAGCCAAGAGTGGTGCACCAGATCGATTCATCAGCTATCTCTGGCTTACTGGTGATCACTACGGTGATCTCAAATACTTTCCTACTCCCCAGCAGAATTGGACTGGATCTCTTCTTCTGCCCCGAGAGCTCACCGTTGGTACCATCAGCAATGTTGTCGATAATGAGCTTGCGAGGGAAGAGGGCTCGTGGCGCGTTGAAAGAAATGAGTCAGGTGTTTTGGAACTGGCTACTCTGAAGCAGGTCATTGCTCGGGAACCTATGGCTGCGTTCACCAAGAAGAAGTCTTTTGTTGAGCCAGGCCGAAACATCAGCAAGGCAGGATCAATCACCTTTGACCGTAACCCAGAGTCCAAGTTTTACGTCCTCAAGAGCTCTATCTCATTCCCCAAATCTGCCCGCGACTCTGACCTCAAGGCTGGTTTCCAGATCTTGGCTTCTGAGAAGGAGTCCACAACTATTTACTACCAGTTCTCCAACGAATCCATCATTATTGATCGCAGCAACACTAGTGCTGCAGCTCTTACAACAAGCGACATTGACGCTCGCCCTGAAGCTGGTCGGCTACGACTTTTTGACGTTCTTGTTGACGACAAGGAGCAGATTGAGACTCTTGACCTGACTATCGTCGTGGATAATGCTATTGTTGAGGTCCATGCCAATGATAGATTCGGAGTAGCCACCTGGGCTCGGTAAGTTGAAATGTCTGCTGATATTTGGTATCTTGCTAATCTTTTTAGTTCTTGGTATGCCGAATCAACTGATATCCGCTTCTTCCACAAGGGCAGCGGCGAAGTGTCTTTTGGCAACGTGACAATTTACGAGGGTCTTGCAGATGCTTGGCCAGAGAGAAAGCGATAAGGATATGCTCTCTGTTGAATTTTATGAACAAAACACATTAAATCTTGGGTTTCATTCATACATTTGTATCTGGGCCTTGTGTATATAGAATCAAAGCACATCAGACCCTGAGGCTCATGCGCTAATACAAGTAGTCGATGCCACCGGGTATCTCGGTATATATGATGCTGATGTATTGCTTGGTATTGTCTGATATCGTTTGGCGGTAAAGTAGACTGTGATTAGTAGGACAATGTTTTGGGGGGTTTCCATTCGACAACAAATGATATGTGTGAGATGATGCATTCGATAGTCTCTTTCGAACTTGGATAGAAACAACTCATCTCCATTTGAGTTTCAGGTGTAAGATTGGTAAATTTCTTGATGCAAAAAAAGTCCAATTATTCTATTTATCTAACCATGAACACGCTCAACAGCGGAAACACCTTTTACAGCTTGGAAGCCTCGATACGACGACCAGTCTCATCAAACGAAATCTTTTTGCCCGAGTTGAGCGACTCCTGGAGTGCGCAGCCAATCTTGACAGCCTGAACAGCACCAGTCAGCTTGAACGGCAACTTGTTGTTATCAAGAACAGCAGCAGTGAACTCGTTTGCCTCTGTGACAAAGGCGTGCTCGAACCGACCATAGTAGTCACCAGGTATTTGTCGGCGCACACCAGTTGCCTCGTACATCTCAACGAGATTGCCGATTGGATTGGAGTTTATGGCGAGTTTGCCTTGAGTGCCAATGATCTCTGTCATGTCGTGCTGACCAGCAGCCATCATACGCGAAGAGTAAAAGTATGCAACCTTGCCACCCCAGAACTCAACAATACCAACACCGTTGTCTACATCGTTGTGCTTTCTCAGCTCAGGCTGAACAGCAGTGATGCCAGTAGCAACTACAGACTTGACGATGGAGTCTTGGCCAAAATACCACAAAGCAAGGTCGATATCGTGGATGTTGCAGTCGACAAAGATGCCACCACTGAACTCTGCATAGGCGACAAAGAAACCGGATGGATCAAGTTTATCGCAGGTCTGAGATCGCAAAACGGAGGGACGGCCGATGGCACCGCTATCCATGCGGTCAAAGGCATCACGGTATGAGGCGTCGAATCGACGGGAGAAGCCGCACATAACCTTGAGGTGAGGCTTCTTGGCAGCAGCATCGACAACGGACTGTGACTGTTGAAGAGTAAAAAGTTGGGATAAATCATAAGCCCAGTTTGAGAGGGTAAAAAAAAAAGACTTACAATTTCAACGCTGGTACTCAGGGGCTTCTCGCAAAGAACATGTTTATCAGCCTCTATGGCTTGAATAGACTCTTCAGCATGGGCGGTAGTGATAGTAGCGACTACCACAGCCTGAAGACCAGGATGTTTGAGCATTTCCTGGTAATCATTGTAGATTGTGACATCCTCGAGGTGGACCTTGGCCCAGTCTGCTTCCTTCTGGATAGGAGTAAAGGCTGCGACAAGCTCAGCGCGGGGTGTTTTGTTGTGAAAGTTGAGAGCGTGACGAGCACCCATGCGGCCGAGACCAGCAACGGCGACTTGGAGCTTGGGAGGGGCCATTATATCGAGAGAAGAATAAAGAAGTTATTTAGAGTGGGTGGGGTTGACGACAATGAGACTTGGGAGCAAAGGACTAAAGGACAAAAGCATGAGCAATCTCTCCTTCCTTATACCTTGAGCTTCTTGGTAGAAGGGGTCAAAAGCTTACACCGATACTCGGAGCTTTGACGGCATTGTTCTTCGGTTTATCAAACCTTTTCTCAAAACACTGACACCACAACAACTCGATTGGGGCCAACATATGTTACGCGAGTGTACAGTGTCTGCCGGTGGCTTGAAATAGAAATCACAAGATCTACATTGTTCCCATTTTTAAATGAGAAAGACACGATACTCATTGCCTAAACTTTCATCTTTGCTCATCCAAGACATACAGATACAAGTTGAAGATGTAGTACCTCCAAATACAGCAAGTAGCTACGAAGCTTCTATCGGCGCCTCCTACTGCATGTAGAGCTATAAATCAGAACCTTGACCCTGTTGATCCCGCACTAGCAGGGATCGTCTCCGCATTGCGGGTGAGGCTTAACTCACCGAACCCCCTCTTTGAGTCAAAAACAAAAGACATGATTGGAAAGATTGGTCGAACGAGGTAACATTAACTTGGAGATTCTTATCATGGAAAATCTCGCCGTGGTTTCCGACTGGGGAATTTCCTATTTTGTCAGCTTGGATTGGTTGGCAAAATATTTCGTCCTGTATACTCGCTGAAATTATTCGGTTGAATATGAATGATCACATCAGAATCTCACCATGATTCTTTCAAGGGGTATTTTCCTCATCGGATTGTTGCATATCAGAAACCTCTATCAAGGAAAATCACAAACGAGAATCAACCCTCTTAGCAAGCCACTCTTTAGGTTCACCTGCGAGCTCCAATCGATTCCAAACATATGTACGCCTTTCACATACTTCCAACCGCCCACTAAACCTTGATAATCTCATCAAAGGCAGCAGATTTATAGAGGAGCTTCATCTCTTTCTGGATTTCTCGTGCTCACTACCACTGGTAAAGGTGCTTGATACGGCATTTTGGTCACTGGGTTCATTCAGCATATCTTGATCCGTATCGTTGAAACACGGTGCTTTTTGACATAACTTGGTAATATTGTGGCCTCGACTAGCTCACATACTAATCTGTGTTGAGTGTACCTGGGCTGTGCTTTCCCAAAAAAAAAAAAAAAAAGATGTTCCTTCCCCTTGAGTTTCCCTTCCGACATCTACCTGGCTCCTTCCTCGGGACAAAACAAAATGTACGTCATTTTTACTCTAGTTTTCTAAACACTCAACACTTGTTGGAGATCCCATCTATTTTACGAAACTACGGCATTTGAAAACCAACTCATTGATTCTGTTTACTGATTACGTCTATCTATAGAAGCACGACGCCTGACTTGCCTAGGCGTGGGGTTGAGCCTACCTTATCCTCCCCTCAGCTAAGCCCTTCTCTTCAACAACCACCAACTCCAATTGCTCCTGCCGCCATAGACGCCTCGCATTCTGCTGTTGCTTCTGAGTCTGGGATTCCCATCCTGAATGCATCTAGCAAAAGGACTGACATCTCAGACAAGCCAAGAAAACTTGCCAGGGTTGGTCCGCTCAACAAAGTCAAGATCATCAATTTTGATCTCCTGCCGTCAAGTGTCGTGACCGAGCTTTCCCTATCCTCCTCCAAGTCTGGGTCACTGCTGCCATCGGTGGCATTTTGTTTCGTCATGACATTGGAATCACATCCGCTGTCCTGGTATGTTTTTTCCTTCTCATTAATCTGTTCATTTACTTACCTACGCTGGATATAGTTTTATATTCATCAAGTCTTTGGTAAAACTCTCACTTCTCAGGAGAAACAACTCGTTACCTCACCTCAATCACCTCCAGTGGTGCTTTTCTGGATGCTATCTTTGCAGGGCGCTCAGCATATCGTTTGGTCGGAAGATTTCTATCTATGTGGGCTGTTTCCTTTTCATTGTCGGTGCAATCATCCAGGCCGCTTCTTTTCCCGTCTCTCAGATGACACTTGGTCGCCTCGTGATTGTTTGTTTCTCTGTAACATGCCCCATTTTGCGTTACCAAGACCAGTCACTAATACACATTGGAATAGTTACATCGAACAATTTTCCCTAGCGACGTATGGGGCCGCACGATTGGCCTTGACAACATGTCCATCACCGACGGTCAACTTGTCTCCTTCAGTGTTGGAGCTGCGTTCGCACACGTTTAATCTGGCTGGCGATTCATGGTTGGCCGTGGTGCCATCCCTGCTATCATTCTCGCCGCTCTTCTCCCCTTCTGCCCTGAATCAACTCGCCAACTCATCTATCATGGAAAGCCTGAGGAGGCAGCCGCAGTCATCAGACGGATATCTCCCAATGGCACGGAAGAACAGGTCCAGGACAAGATCCGTCATATCGCATACCACGTCGACGAGGTCAAGACTCTCAATGCTGGCAAGTCTCGATGGTGGGTTTTCAAGCAGCTCCATGTCAATCCCGCAAACTTCCGCGCCCTTGTATCTACGTGTGGACTCATGGCTAGCTCACAGCTCAGCGGCTTCAACTCTCTCATGTACTACTCTCCTCTGCTGTTCTCTCTCGTCGGATTCTCTAATCCAGTCGCCGTGGAAACCGTAATTGCTGGTACCAACTTCATCTTCACCTGGGTCAACCTCATACTTGTTGATCGTGCTGGGCCGCTGAAAGATCTTGATCTGCACAGTTCCTTTCATGGGCCTCGCTCTCATCGTTGCTGCCGTGTGCTTCAAGTACATTCCCATCAACCACGATTTGTCTCTGGCGTCAGATGCCAAGATTGCACTATATGCACGGTATCTCCTCGAATTGCCAATAACGAACCGCATGATTTCACAATATCTGCGAGTGCTCCGGGAGCCTTAGACACGACTTCCAGTGTTGGGTCAGACACGGCCAGCTCGGATAACCTAAGTGGCCTGAATGCCACAGTCACCACTGAGAGAATGGCTTTGCAGAACGTCCTGTCTGGCTGGCCTGCTATTGTGGTCCTTGTCAGCATGGTAATCTTTGTCGGGCTCTACTCCTCTGGTATCGGTAATACCGCTTGGCTCTCAAGCGGGTTCTTCCCCAGGAAAGTTCGTGCTATGGGAACTATGATGCTCATCATGACCTACTGGGGATCCAATATCATTGTTTCGTCGACTTTCCTCACTCAGATGGAGAACACTACCCCTCTGGTGCATTCGGCTTCTATGCTGCCATCTGCATTCTCGGCTGGGTCTGCATCTACTTCTATTACCCCAAGGTCAATGGCATGGCTCTTGAGGATATTCGAGAGATTTTCCAGCACGGTTTCGGTGTGCGGCGGCTTTTACTGCCCTTAGTCTTTAACATTGGAAACTGATCCGAGAAATAGGTGATAACGATAAACCTTCTTGTGCCAATTGCCGAAAGAGCGATATCGAGTGCATCAGAGGTTTCAGTGTGAGATTCCGCCATGGCCTGAATCCAAAGTGTGCTGTCCTTTCTGTCCTCGACTTCTCTTACACACCACTCAAAGTATGCGATCTGGCAGAGCTATAGAAGCCAAGAATAGAGACTATAACTTCTCTCATGATCAACCATGGGTCAAGACAATCAAAGCACTAAGTTTGTTGATGAGACCACGGATATCATCTACATCCACGATTCTAGCAAATTTAACACCCTGGAATACTTCGTTATTAGACGCGATGTCGACAACGCCAGCAACAAGTCTCCACCCCCGCTTCCTCCTCTACAGATACTTCGATCAAATGAGTCAACATCTTATTCGGATCAGGACAGGTCCAACTCTACCAGTATCCTTGAATATCTTCTTCCAACATAGATCTCGAGCCCCCTTCTAAGAAACGAGCATCAAGTCCGTCTTCAACCGAGATAAGGAAAGACACCCCTCGCTTGAATCCTGTCGACACTATTTCACCCAGTCAGAAGTCTGATAATGTAGGGCCTTTGGCAGTATATTCTGGACCTCACTCCGTCGAGTCTCCTACCCTCAACAGTGACATTGTTCTGGGTGCTGTAAGCCCTCAAGTTGCCGCAGCTCTCGCGAGTTCTCGTCGAACAGACCTACCGATTCCAGTGGAGAATGTCACAGAAGCCATATCTGGCATTTACCTTGACAAGCCGAGATGGCCACTAGAAGATCCACAAGAGGCGATGCTCTTTTACAACTTCACCCATGTCTTGGCACCGCTCTTCGATTTATGTAACAGCGAACGACATTTTGCTACAATTGTCCCACGTCGAGCTGTCATATGTCCTCCACTTATGAACGCAGTACTTGCAGCCTCTGCCAAACGACTGAGCAGAATTTATGGCTTTGATGGATTAGTCGGCGACCGTTATCACCAGAACTGTCTCGACGCTCTTATCCCCGCCCTGAGTAGTTCTACGGCCGTCATGGATGAAAATCTCCCGACTGCCATTGTAATTCTTCGCTATATGGAGGAACTCGGCGTGCCCCTCACATCCGCAGACACAGCCAGCGAATCACATCTTATTGGAGGCGTCAGCACTCCATCTTCGCCTTCTCATATCCTCACCTCAGTTTTACATCCTATATCTTCTTGCATCCTCCCCTCTACAGTTCTCGCTACAAAGCACAACTTACGCTCTATGCTTTCTCAAAGTAAGTCGCCAAATAGCCGAAATGGCTTTCAGATAGTATACTAATCCTTAGCCAGTAAAGGGTTCAATTCGCTTGACTCATACCACGCCAACTGCTCTCCCATTACCATTCGAGAAAAAAACCTTGAGCACAATATATAACGTTACGTACTACATATGCCCCGTGTGCAGCAGCACTCGCTCTTATCGAGGGAAAAGAAACTGTAGTGTTTCTGGCTGCAATGTTAAAAATGTAGAGGAGTACCACATAACCACACCCTGCTGCGTGTGAAGCAAGACATCACGCTTCCTAGCATTCATTCCCGGATGCAAAGCATTATCTTGGGGCAGAGACGTAATGTTACACAGACAAGACTCCGGATTGGACACAAATGCGATGAGCACTGGACTACGCGGAGGGTACTAGTGTCAGGGCGATAGGCATATACGTAGTTCATGTATCTAACCTCAACCAGTCTCTACCCTAGTTATCAATCTATCTTGACTTTCTTGTGAGCACGTGGAGCTGATATCCCTTTGGATCAGTCTACATTAAACAAAAAACTCTCCAGTTCTTGAAAGGCCTTTTCGAGATGGTGGTTGATAATAATCTTGTCGTGTACACCGGTTTCAGCGTAGTCAAGCTCGACTCTGGCCTGAGCCAGCCTTCTCTGGATGCTGTCCTCGTCCTCGGTGCCACGTCCCCTAAGCCGTGCCTCGAGCATCGCAAAACTTGGCGGCTTAATAAAGACAAATCGCGGGTCGATCTGGGAGTCCACCTTTAACTGCTCTTTCTTCAACTGCTTAACACCTTCCATCTCAATATCAAGTAAGACAACCGAACCTTTTGTCGTCTGGTCGATGACCGTCTGTTTGCTAGTGCCATACAAGTTGCCATTAAACTCGGCATACTCTATGAAAGCATCTTTGGCAATAAGAGACTCGAACTTGTCTCGTGAGACAAAGTAATAAGTTGAGCCCTCAACGTCGCCGGGTCGCGGTTCACGAGTCGTATGAGATACGGTTATTGCGAATGTCCCCGGGTGCGCATCTAGAAGCCTCTGATAAAGTGTACTTTTGCCGACGCCCGAGGGTCCAGAAACGACAATCGGCCGGCGGTCAGGAAGGACTGTGGTTGCATGCTGTTATTAGCGGTCTACCTTTCCGAGGTGTTTATGACATGGAGTCAACCCAAACGTACTGTGAGCCATCGCCGTACTATTGCCACCTGTATGTCCTTTCTCGCTCACGTTCCGTAATCTTATCTTCAAAGTGATCCGGCGTTTCTTCAGCGCGGGCAGAGACTCTAGGTGGCCGGCCTCAGAGGAGAATGAGATTGAAAAATGATATAGTATGCAGAATGAAACTGATCGGTTGCTCTTCGGCTACAATCCAGCGCAGCCTTCCGCACCGATCTCAGGGCTCGATTCAAGTGCAGTACTCGACTAAATTACAAAGAACTTGCTAAGGATCGAGAGAGGTATTGAGAAGTTCTTAGAGTATCTATTATATATTACATATC
>PVQA01000858.1:0-29091 GCA_002980515.1 Fusarium burgessii | reverse complement strand
CTATTATTTTATTAAAAATTCTGTAAAATAAATTAGAGATACTATCAAGATTATATAATCCTCCCGAAGACCGGCTATCTTCTGTCGTCCCCCAAGAGTTGAGAACCAGTCTCACATGAAGTAAGACATGCGCGTGAAAAAAGAAAGTCCTTGGAGGCATTTCATCTGAGCCTGGGCTTAGGCAGGGAAGACATGGTACGATAAAGTAACCGATAAGACCTAGGCACACTGCAAGACCTCGGCTCGGCTTCTGTTGGACAATCCCGGCCCTGTCGTCATGGGGGGGGGGGGATTTAGCATGGGCCCGCACGACCCCAGATGAGTTGCGATGCGCCGAGACGGAGCTGAACTGCGCGGTTCCTTTTGCTTTTGTCATCTGCAACAAACGAAAGCTCACCCAACTTCAGCTGAACCAACCACCAAATAGACCGACGGAGCCCAATTCCATACCCGAAACTTAACGACCACCCTCATCCTCATGCACATGCATCTAGTCAAATGACCGACTCGAGCTTCGTCCAAGCCCAACGCCGCGTTGCTGCGCGTCGCCAAACTCGCGAGGCTGAAGCCGCTGCTCGCATCGCTGCACAGCGGCAATCTTCTCGACCTAGAGCCAATCTCGAGCGTTTACCTTACCCCCTAAATCGCATAGGAACTGCCTGGGATGCTATATCAACAAGGGAGGGCACACGCCCTGCTTTTCGAGTAGGACAAGTCGATGCCGAATTACTCGATGTTGAGCTCTTGGACATTCTCAAGGACCAGGTTTGCGAGGGACTCAAATACTTTGGTGGAGGGCATCTGCACGATGACTGGTCAGCTGAAATTATGTTGGCTCTGAGGGCGGTGCTCTTTAAACTCACTGTCTGGGACCACGATTCGACATATGGAGCGGCTCTCCAAAACCTCAAATATACCGACGCCAGGAACGACGGACTCATTCTAAAAGCACCCTCCAAGGCGCAAAAATCACTTTATGGGCTGGTCACAGTATTTGGGAACTATGCCTGGACGAGGTGGGAGGATTGGCTTCTGGAGCATGATGACGGATACGATGAGCCGAGTCCTCGACTAAAGCGACTTTCGAAACTGACATCTGCCCTCTCAACTGTTCACTCGGCGGCTGCATGTGTCTCATTTCTTGTCTTCTTACTGCACGGGCGATATCGAACACTCCTTGATAGAATTCTGAGAATGAGACTTGCGCCACCGACAAGCCAAGTAAGCAGAGAGGTCTCATTTGAGTATCTCAACAGGCAACTTGTCTGGCATGCCTTCACCGAGTTTTTGCTTTTCGTCCTACCCCTGATCGGCATCCAGCGATGGCGACGTTGGCTGACCAGGACGTGGCGGAAAACAAAAGACATTATCAGAACAGGACCTCAAGAAGACGGCAAGGCCAATGGCGAATATGCATTTCTCCCTGAAAGGACATGCGCAATTTGTTACCAAGATCAGAATACAGCAACTTCTGAGAACGAAGTCATGGCAGCGGCAGCATCCAGTGGTGTCATTGGCTCAGCCCAGACAGATGTAACAAACCCATATGAGACAATTCCCTGCGGGTGTGTATACTGTTTCGTTTGCCTGGCTACTCGTCTGGAGAGAGAAGAAGGGGAGGGCTGGACCTGTCTACGTTGCGGTGAGCACGTCAAAGAATGCAAGCCTTGGAGTGGTGACTTGGTCGAGCCATCGGCAAAACATGCTTCAGCCAAGACGGTGGCTTTCTCAGATGATATTACTGGGGGTGTGTTTGTAGACGAGCAGGATGAAGAATCGTTGGTAGAGAGTTTGAGCACAACCTCAGAGGAGAGATAAGATAGGCGATGATCTATGGCGTTGGTGTAAATGTATGGATAGTTATAATTTTGTAATACCACGCAATGAATGCGATGTTCTTCTGTCTTGTTCTCTTATTCATGAACCTTCCACTCACTTTATCCTGGATAACCGATGACGGATGTAACAGTCCCCGGTGGCTTAACCACCTCAACGCTTCCAGAAAAATGGTGTTAATGCTTGATAAACTACAATTGAGGATTCCAACTACTTATTCAACGAGTACGAAAGGATTTGTAGCTTAAAAGAGAATATAATGAATTAATGCCCACTTGAAGTTACATAGAAGGACGGGAGGACCCTGGAATAGATTGCCCACATACCTAATCCACTGAAGGTCACTAACACGGGTAGCGCGTCATAGCAGGGAATATGGACCTTGGACCCCTGTTCTATTGCTGTTGTCAGCCGAGATATGGACCAACATCAGCCCAATCTAACACTTAGACAAAACAACAACTACTTTTGAACTCGCAATACCGACATTCCAACATAATCATTCTTCTAATACTCTACGCTTCGAATTACGGTACCTTACAACGTTCGAGACCCAAGATATCGAGTCTATATATCAAGCACCCCATCATATATAATCGAAACCTTTCAATGTAGCCCGACATCACAACTCGATTACACCGACTTCCTCCCCTTCATCCCATGCCCAGCTTCTTCCAGTTCACGCAGGGCACCGAGTCGCATGTCCGTCCCAACGACTCGGCCCCTCTCCTAGGCCGCTTCCGCGCAGTTCCTCCGCGTCCAGGCGTTGTATCTCGACGGCGTAGCCAGCTCGGCCTCTTCTCGAATACAGCAGACAACAGAGGCAGCGTGCATATTCTTGGATACGGTGCTTTTCCTGCAGATGATGACGACACGGATAGTGATTATGACCTTGAGGATGATAGGAGTTTATGGCAGCGTCTTTGGCAACGATGGGTGTTGGATCTTTGGGTTGACCCAAGACAGTCGGCGGTAAAGAGGGTCGTTGATAAGTGGTGGAGTCGCTATGCGTTTCTGGTGTTGATGCCGGCTTTGTTGGTATGTGCTTCAGCGACAAGAAAGAACAAAAAGTCGACTAACACGAAAATACTCTAGGCTGTGGCATGGTGTTCTATACCCTTTCCTCAATACAAAATTCCTGATGACCATTCTGGTCATGGAGACGAGGATACACTCCCTGACGGATCTAAGACACCTGGTCATGGAGCTGCCCGAGTTCAGGTCAACTTTTGGTTCTTCCTATTCGTCTACTATGGATTCTACAACCTCACTGCTCTTATCTGGATCACAAAGGTGTTTAACCTCTACAGCCTCAACTGGTGGCCCCAGTCTCTGGGTTTCCCCCTTACGGTCTCACTCATTGCCATCTTATCCATCGCCGTCCCCATCCCCATATACTACCATGACAAGGCGCGTGATTTGCTCGCCCACAACACAGCATGGATTTCATGGACTTTTATAATCATGGCCATGCCTGTCACGATCGCCTTTATTATCCTCACGACTAATGAGCGGCATATCGGACTTCGTCACTCCCTATCAGAAACTCAACGTATTTTTACCACATCGTGGTGGACCGGAGAGCCAGACACATTCAACGGTAGGGACCGTCGACGTCGCAATGTCACGGCCGACCTGTTTGATGCAGACGCAACTCAAGTTGAGCCCGAGTTAAGACCACAAGGCGTTAGGATGCGTCGGCTATGGTTACCAGCCAGCTTTGTGCGCTTCTTATGGTTTTGCGTTGCCTTGTTTATTGGACTCATGGCATATGTGATCGGAGAGGCATATGCAGAGATCTATCTTCGAACCTTACCACACAACAACTTGGAGACAGTAGTATACGTCTATGGCTGGGTTGCAACGGTGCATCTGCTAGACGCTTTGAGCGGCTGGGTGCTAGGAATTCGAGAGGGTGAGCGTGTTGGAAGCTATCCTTTGAGCTGGATCTTTAAACTGTAAGCTTGGTCCGTATAACTGTTACTCATTTTTCACTACTGACACCTTGGCCAAGATACTTCATGTTGACCTACCAGATGTACGTTCGTGCACTATATGCACGGCTACGTTCACCGCAACAATTTATAACCCTCCAGATCTTGTCATCAACTGGCCTGGTTGTCATCACCCCTATTATGATGACCTCCTTTGTGCACAAACTTTTGACAATCCTGGGCTTGAACTCCCAAAGCTTTGGTTCATACCAGAAGCTCCAGACCCGCAATGTCTTCATTCGCTTTCTTGCCGAAAATGTCTCGATGGTTGCATTCCTCGGAAGTATTCTAGTGCTGCACTTTGGCGCCAATAAAGACGTCTACCCATACTTTGCATTCGACACTGACGGCGAGGACTACAACTTTGGCCTCACCTTCTACGCCTCATCGGTAACGTGGGCGTGTGAGTTGGTGGCGAGTCTTGTCGTGAGGGGACTTATCCGACTATTCTTCCACATTGACGTTGGTCTCGAGGGGAAGCTGGACTTGGCTGTCTGGCCAGAGTTGATGCCAACCTGTGTGGCAGTCATGCTGCACGTTCTGCAAAATATGCTATTTTCCATCATCCGACTACAGTTTCAGTGAGTGAAGACAGGATCTGCCATGGTTTGATATGAAAAGGGATTACCCAGGGGCTACTTTGTCAAAAAAAAAAAAAAAAAAACGGTGATGAGTGAGAGGGTCGGAACGGCCCGAGAAAGGTTGCCGAGAGGTGCGGCTATTGAGATGGTGCATCACACATTCGCACCTGCGCAACGGACAAAAGTCTAGATGTTTGGCTTCTGCTTTGCTTTGTCTGTTTTTACCACTCTTGAGCTGCCAGTCATTGCCTTTAGTTGCCTTTTCACCAGGGCGACATCTATGCATCCTTTGCGTTGGCTTTAGAATAGAGGAGCTGTGCTGTTGATACAGGCCGATACCCGTTAGGACGTTTCTAGAGAGTTTTGCTGCGTTCCCATCTTTGTTAGCATTAGATACCACATACCGTTTGCCCGCACGTTAGTTATTACTGTTAATAGCAATTCCGAGTTGGAACATCTGGAGTGGACCGAGATAACGTCTACTTCATGTCGTTAGGTCAACTTGTCTATGCAACTATATTGTTTCGGGGCTTGCAAGTTGACAACCATTGCACGATGGAGTCCCAAACAACCATTTCCTGGGGCCGTTTGTTTCATAATAAACTTGATCTCCATGACAGAAGTCAGTCTTGATCGTGATTGGGTCGGTGCTAGTTCGCAGATAGTCCCCTTTGAAACCCTATACTGTATAAAGATCGAAATGCTTGCCCACTGCGTACTATGGTAATGTCTTGCACACCTAGGTAATGATGTGTAGCCATTCAAAGATTTATTGGTTTGCCAGCCAGCTCTTGACTCGCAGCCAGGCTACTCCAAAAGCGAACATTCGTATAATATTGAAAGCAGTACCATAGATGGCCGCATGCTTATGTTGATGCCTGCAAACCTGCATAAAGTCACACTGGTGCGACGGGACCCATTTCTATCAACATGGCGACATCGCCCATCGAGGAAGATGGAGACACTTGTATCAAAGTCTCGCGCCGAGCGGCCCGTAAAGGCGCCAACACAGAAACGCCCACCTGCGGCTAATGCAAGCCCCAACCAGTCTTTTTTCTTCTTCCTTTTTTCGATGAATGAGTAAAACAAACGGCGGTGTACAGTTTCAGTAATATCAACAACCGGTCAATTAGCTAAATGAAAACTGATGACGCGGCGATGAAGGGGCGCCCGGTCAAGAAATGCTGGAGGGGAGGATATGCAAGACATTGGGTGGAGAGCTGGGGAAGCATGAGGCACAGCATATACAATGACTACGGTGACCAAGCGGGATGAATAAGGCCCGGTGGTACGTGATGCAGATAAGGCAATATTTTCCGGAATAGTCGAGAGAAAAAGAGACACAGGAGCAATAAACCAATGCAGAAGGCGGCATGAATGCAGCCGCACATCGCAGCCGCAGAAATTCCTGCATGCCTTTCAAGAAAGCAATCTGGGGGTCGGGATCAGGGCTGATGAAAGAGATCGCAGCACATGCGCTGGCTGGTGTGGTTTGAAATGGTTTGGTGTGGTGTCGGACAAAGGGTCCTGATTCGTGATAGGGACTTGCATCGAGCTGAAGTGGTAATCCTCAACCGTCTTACATGTCAGTAGAGAACTCAGGTGTATCCTATTTCGACAGGCGGCCGGCTAAAAAAGAACCCTGTCTTGTCTTATGCGGGTGTAGTGTAGTGTGCTTCAGAAGATTCTGCCTGGTTTGTAGGTGCGTATAATGTGCCTCACCCTCAGGATCCATATCGGGTACATAAAAAGGCTCAGCTATCAGAGCCTGTGGGTTGCATTAAAGTTAGGATAAGTGATAGCACTCGATCAGTGACGACTGGAAAAGCAGGCGCTATAAGGACGAGATGGGCACATTTCCAGCACTGATAGGCCTCACAGTTGTGTTATCTGGAAATGATATAACGTTAATCGGGAAGCCTGGCAAATCCGAGCCCAGTAAGCTCGGCCCAGTCTGGTTTCTCCATCGATTCGTTTGGCCGCAATGGACTCATCGAGATGAGCGTTGACATGCTCGAAAATTGAAAAGGGATTCAAGATCCGCTGCATTCGTACGTCTCAACGGAACAGAGTTTTCAAAAAAGGAACAACAGCATGTGTTGTACGGCTCTCCACTGTAACAACATCTGCCTGCAGTGTCGATATGAACTCATGCAAGGAAACTTAGAGCCTTAGAGTTGCAGCGTGAATGGCACAGCTGCATCGAAGAGCAAACTGGCCTGGGAAGAGCAGGAGAGGAGGGAAGCTAAGAAACATAAATTGGGCTGTTAGAACGCCATGAAAGTGGAGTCATGCGATCCAAAAACAAGGCCTATGTACTTACCATGGCCATCGTTCTCTTGCTGCATAATGCTTCGCAGAATAGCAGCGGCCAGAGACGGGCCATGGGCGAAAAGAAAGCTCTCATGAGCCATTCGTTGACCCTATGGGACGATGGCCCGTTGCTGGGCTGGGCTGCATGATTGCATGGGTTTATCGCGTCCAGGTCTTAACCACAGAAACGCAGTGGAACAACGGTACTTGAGCGGAGCAGGTGGGTAGCAAAAATGTTCTTTGGAGAAATCCGTTTGTGAATCGTATGTTGTGGAGAAACTGGATCGATATCAAGTCGAAAATGCTGACTTCGAAACTTCTTCCATGATACAGTTTCTAGATCGTATCATGAGAACGAGTGGTTTTGTATTATGTGCCGGTGAACTGCTGGCGATCTGAATAACAGTGGCGTGATGGGAGATTTGGTGGAAACAGCAGGCTTCCCAAGTAAAATCGTATCATGACGACCTTTAGGTAAGGTATGTTGAATAAATATGACAAGCCGCACCTGGGGATCCGGGCAAGTATGAACGGAGTACCTCTTTCCTTGGCCTCCATGTCCACCGAAGCGGGAATAAGAGTGGCAGCTGCTCAGAAACTAGACCAGTTAAAGAAGGAAGGGTGCCCAAAATATGATAGAGACATCCATCTGCAGTAACCTTGCCGCTGCTTCTTTCCTTTATTCGAGAGAATTGCCTAAAAAGGCAGTCCGTTGAACAACCTCCGCTTTTGATATTGATCCCTTCAAGTACATAAACAGGCTCTTCCTATCTGCCTTGATCGAACCCGCACAAAATCGTCAGCCAGGAAGTAAATTTCGTGGAGATAATGCCAAATTCGGACCTCAAATGGTTTATATATTGAGTTTGATACCACATATGCCAAGTATCTGCCAAGGATCCCATTTCTCCTGCCGGAGCCTGGACCTAGAAAAAAAAGCTTTAGGTTGGACCATGGATGTATTTGCAACACATATCATGACTGGCTAAAGCTCCGCTGGGCTTATGAGACTGGTGCTTTTGTGGACTTTGTCTGAATCTCTTCCTTCTCTGTCGAAAGCCTCGTTTCATAGCAAGCTTCGGCTCTTCTCTAAACTGGGATTTCGTACCCGCGATTGTCCGGGTGGCTGTGGATGGATGTTAGAATAAACCCAGCAGCGCATATAAGACCTAATTGAATATGAGATCCGCTTGAAGTCATTCCAAGGGCACGACCTGAAACTACGAGGATGGCCATAATCTGGATTGGTCTAAATTCTATCTGGAGCCATTGCCCGTCTAGTAGCCCGTCATCCGAGGTTGGCGGTATATTGTGGTAGGTAACATTGAAGGTAAGACAGCGAAGTAGACTTGGAGTAAAGAATTCTAGCGCCCCTCCAATGGACGCTAGGCTGGCAGCAGGCCCGATACTGGGGTAAGACAATCAACTGGATGCCAGGGTCCTGAATCAAGGATAAAGGACTGAAGGAGGACAACGAATTGAAGTCATCAAGTGAGCATGCATTAGGTATGGAACTTGATAGAAATACCTGCATAGTTCTGATTGATCTATAAAGCCTAACTCGTATTCATAATGCTTACCATGAGCGCACAAATGATATACATTTGATGTACAAGGAACAACACAGGCCAACCATCATTCAACGGGGTCCCATTATGTGGCGGTTGATATTTGGGTTGGGATCAGTCCCGCCATCTAGAAAAAAAAAGGTACTTAAATGGTACGACCTCGCACCCATGACATGTACAGAGCACGACCAGGGAGTTTATGTGTCTTCTCGGGCTCACGTTATTCTGAGACTCTCGTAGCAAAGGGACGCGTGTAAAGAAACAGACTCCAGTTGAGTTGTTACAGAACAATGGAAACTGTTTGTGAATCACATCACGACAGGCTCGTGTTCGTTCGGCACCTAGAGTGAAGTCTGATTTAGCAAGTTGACTCACAGAGGTACAAAAGATGACTATCCAATAGGAGGTTCGATCAAGGGTTCAAGTTAACGATTAGCAGATGATACTGCATTAATGCTACACTGATACGGCAATCATGCATGCAAACCGAGGAGTATGCATTATTTGTTTGTAAGAAATGGCGTTTTGCATATCAGAATTGTCATGCAATCGTTGCGGTACCGACATGTCGACATACGAATGTTTCATGATGATACAACTGACGGGGCACTCGTGCTATTTATCATTGTACACGACAGACAGCATTGCGCGTACTGGGACAAGCTACAGATATAGGGACTTTCACGAAACAATGCTGCCTGGTATGAGTTGCATTCTGTATTCGGACATGGCTGCTTTTCGAGTATCAATTGGGCGATACGTGCTTATTGAGTCATGTAGACTAATGCCTTGAATCGGTGATATCTGACCTGAAGCTTGGACGCCGAAAAAGCCCGCTTGACCGCTTGCTTGTCCATGTTTGATGATGGGAACCCAATTCTCGTCCGAAAATCTCACGCTGTCCCATCCTTGATGCTCTCTATGTATGTATTTGGTGAGATGCCTACCTAGACGCTTACCATTATCACATCAAATCAACAAACCCCAAGGTACCGATCAACAGAGATAGTAACAAGTGGATATGAGGAAACATCCACGGATCTGAGTATCTCCACAGTTACCTCCATGTTAGGCACTGCTGGGTCTCGATGGTGCGTGCTAGGCAATGGGCATTGATCACTAGAAGGCTTCTGTATTCGACTCAGCGGCCAGAATTTCGTTGCTGCCGCTGCTGAGAAAGTTTCGGAAGGGTAAAAAAAAGTCAACAAAATTTTCCCCTCCCCCACCTTGGTCTTCCAGCACCCTTGAAAGCCTTCCAAATCAATGGAACCATGTCGGTTTCCCCTCCCCCTCGCTCCCAATCGTTCAATCGCACCTGCCCGCCATTCCCCCACCAAGCCCTCACACGCCTGCGGCCTGCCTAGGTTGCACCCTCCTTCTTCATCTCCAATACCCAATACCATTGCAGTGCACATCCCGTCTTTCGGCAGCCCTGTCCTTTACAGCCAAAAAGCTAGACCCTTCTACTAGTACTTGTCTGTTACAGTTTTGCCCATCAGGTACCAAATCAGCCAAGTAACTCACGTTGACGGAGCACGTACCTCGTTCGTACTTTCTTCCCGCCTGCCGCTTCCACTAAACCACTGCGACTGCTTCTTCCGACACGGCTTGACCACCGACTACCTTCCTTTACCTGCCTACCAGAAAAAAACCACTCCTTGCGCTTGTGCCTGGCAACTGCCTCCGCTCACCCTGTCCCGACCTGCCCTGTATCCCTCGTCTCTTTTCTCCTTCTCCCCTTATTCTTCTTTTTTACCGACCCTCCCACCCTTCTTCTACCCTGCCTCTTCCCTCTCTCTTCCTCTTCTCTTCTTCCCTCCACAATGAGCGCCCAAGAACCCCTCCCCTCTACCAACCCATCCTCAGCGACAAACAACACCACGTCTACCGCTGTCGCTAGCCAAGATGCCTCGGGACGACAGCCCTCCTCCTCCGCCGCCGGTTCCTCCGAACTCTCCGGTGCAAAGATAAGCCTGCGCAAGTCCCTGCGAAGCTTCCCCGACTTCCCTATCCCGGGTATCAACTTTGTAGATATTATGCCTCTCTTCGCCGACCCAACCGCCCATGCTACTCTCGTCGACGCCCTCGAACTTCAGATCGCCGAGGCTTTCCCCACCAAGCCTGATGTTATCGTCGGCCTTGACGCCCGTGGCTTCCTCTTCGGTCCTGGTCTTGCGCTCCGTCTTGGTGTTTCTTTTGCTGCTGTCCGCAAGCAGGGCAAGCTCCCTGGACCTTGCGCTACCGCTGAGTACGTTAAGGAGTATGGCAAGGATCTTTTCCAGATGCAGGAAGACGCCGTCCGTGAGGGCCAGAAGGTCCTTATTGTGGACGACATCATTGCTACGGGTGAGTCAATACTTTTACAAAGCAGTATGCATAGCGTATATTGGACCAGAACTAACGTGATTTTCAGGTGGTTCTGCAAAGGCTGCAGCTGAACTTGTCCAGCAGCTCAAGGGTGAGGTGATTGGATATTTGTTTATTCTTGAGATCCCTGGCCTCAATGGCCGAGATAAGCTTGGCGCCGCTCCTGTCAAGATTCTTCTTGAAGATGCTTAGTTGGCTGATGCCAGGCTTCCTCTATTTTTCGATCCCAATCCCAGCGATAAAGCGATATTGGGCCATAGATCAACGTCAATTAGCTCTGGTGTGCCACCAGGCGGTGCATTTGTGAGAATTGTGGTTAGACGTGAGAGTCTGTTTTTGCTCTGTTTGTTTTTGAAGTGTTGGTGGTGGCAGTGGCCAAATTTTACGGCAATTCACTTATTTTACTGAGTGACATCTATACTGGTTGGCGTTTTGTGGATGGCTTTTTCACGACTCAACAACAGCAAAAGTCTTTTTGGGTTCGCGCATATAGAATGGGGTTTTTTTGGTGGACACCTTGATATAGCCATATAAAGAAAGATGACAAACTAATAATCATAAACATCAGTATTATCTGCCCATATTTTAACTCCTTTGGCTTCATGAGACAATAATCATGAACCCCAGGGATATTCTAGTATCCCGGAACTACTATTACAATTCTTCAAATTATTCATCAGTCTCAGACAATTTTTATGATTCGTAGGCTTGAGCATATAAGTTAGGCTTCGATTGTGAAAACATATCATAGAGAATGATATCTATCCCATATGTTCTTCAAACCATGAGGGTAATGTGCAGTATCAAAACAACAGTATACAAAAATGACGACAAAAGCCACCAAAATAACGCCGAGACATGCATATGTACGCCATGCGTTCGTTATAAGACAATAGCGTTCTCTATCAACATACCCTGACTCTCCACCACGTACTTGCGCCGCATTCCCACGCCCTTAGCCTCACCGAAACGTTCATAATCACCCTTAGCCCCACGCATGAGAACAAGAGGCACACCGTTGAGCCGCTCCATGCCTCGGGGCGTCACTTGCGCCATGGTAAGAAGGGGGCGAACAATATCATCATGGCCTTCCTCCGAACCATCACCCTCGTCAATGACAATTACAAGTTGTAGAGAGTGCGGCGAGGCTGGGAAGTTGGGGATGCGCTCTAATTTCTCGCTGAATGAGCAGCCGCCGCGGCGGATGACAATAATTTGATGCTGGCGAGACGATGACTCGGGTAAGGGGGCACCACATGCTTCACCGCCGAGAAAGACGGTTGTCCAGGGAAAGTTGGCCACAGGCTTGCGGGAATTGTAGCTTGGTGAGCCGACCATGGGTGTGTCAATGATGGGCGGCAGAGGAAACGCGCCGGGGCCGGTAGACGTGTATGCCGTCCAACGGAGGATAGTGGGGCCCGGACCGTCTGTCTCCGTCTCCGGAAGATCGGTATATGCGGGTTCAAAGACGGAGCTCACAGCACGGAGAAGCGACTTTAGGAGCGATTCCGAGGGAAGCGCCGCATGGCTCGGAAGGATTTCGCTGGATGTGTTGACGCCCTGAGCGGGTGCTGGAGCACTGGCATTCAGTTTGTCAGGTACGTCGAGGAGAAGGTCAATCTCGACTATATCCTTTCGTCGGATACAGCTAAAGGCCTCGTCTTTGTAACCTCTCACATGCTCAGCATGGAAGAAGACATTCTCGTGCCGACCAAGCTCTCTACTTGCTGCGTGGGTGATTCTCCAAGAACGATCTGGGAGCTTACCGCCCTTCTGCTGCTCCAATTGGAGCCTCATGCCATCAAGGTTGCGGACCGTTGGACCGTTGTGGCTGTACCACACGAGAGACGTTCCGAAGCGAGACACAAGCGAACTGGCTGTGTCACCCGGTGGAAACTCTATCCATGTCATGACGCGCTCAACTGGCGCGGCGCATACACCATCTTGTGGTAACAACGTTGGTGGTAACGTCCATGGAAAAATTGTATGATTAGTTTTAGCTCTGTATTTCGTTATATGTCCCTTCTTCCTGTCGAAAACTTTTACGGCTTCAATGGGTCCGTGAAGATTGGGAGTGTTGTGCAAGTCGACGAATAGTGCAACGCTGAACAAATCAGGACGGGCAGCCGTAGCCGACCCGGAAAGTCCTGGTACCGTGGGTACGGGACATGAATGCGTGAAGCTACCGTCAACAGTGTTGTTCGTAGGTCCGACACGTTTCGATAATGTATGTCGTGGAGTCGGCTTCTGATGACTGTGCTTGGGAATGATGAGAGGATGACCCTCTGTAGAAAAAACAAATGCCGCATCGACCTTGTTGAGAGCGTGATCGGGGTCGAAGAGGAGATACATGTACTTTGTTGTTTCACCAAGGAAAAAGCTTTCCATGCGGTCGGACAGTTCCCCTGTTCTAACGTCTTGAAGACCAGCCCATCCACACGGAGTATGACATCGTCGCTCAATGTCTTTAAGAACCATTTCTCCGACATGCAAGTACCATGGATCTTGTGTGGCACGGTATATATAATATGTTGACTCTATGAACTCGGGACGACCTGGCCACCAACCGAGTCCCTGATCAACAGAGTTTTCGCGGACAGACCATCGCTCAGGTAAAGCAGAATATCTTGTCCAGAGAGCTGTATAAACAAGATTTGCCTCTACGGCTTCATCGACCTCGCCAGCCATAGCTAATAGACCAGGATAGAAAGCTCCCAAACTATCAATCCACATAGTATATGGTTGCCCAGTAGTGCGATGATTGTTCGAGTAGTATGGGTAATGACTCCTGTCAGTATACAGATATCGCTTGACCGACGCATGGGCCTGGTGCCATGCCTCCAAGAACGCCTCAGATGTCTGTAGCTCGGTAGGGAGGGGAGGGTGGAGGGTATTGGGATCGAGCCACTCGGTGCTGCTCTGTCGACTAGAGGTCGACTCGTTGGGCATGCCGTGTCCTGAAAGCAAGATATGGCTCTTCAAAGCATATTCGAAGAAGCTATCCATACCAGCACCAATTCCGGCGTGTGGCCCTATCCATTGCCCACCTTCTGCATCCAGACCGTTACCGACGAGTCCAATCTCGCTCCTCCGTCCCCATACTGCCCAAAATGCCCTCTTGGCTGCTTGCTCAAATCGAACATCTCCCGACAAACGACTAAGAACTGTGAACTCCAGGGTAAGGCTTCCAGCGCCGGCACTGCAAGTCTCGGTGATCTCCTCTGAAGAAGCCTCAGATTTGCCCTCCATGTGACGAAAGAGAGGGGAGTTTGTGTAAAACGGAATGCCATGTCGAAGATTGACTCGAGGATACGGGATACCGGTGTCTGTGTAGAAGGCTGGGAGAAGCCTTTGTCCAAGATCGAGGGCCAGTCGTAAAAGCTGACCATCATATTTGAAACCATTTGGCCATGAAATGGGCACCAGTTCAAGGGGGTCACCAGCCTGCGTGGCCCAAGCAGGCTGCACAGTATATCCATTGATAGGCAGCTCACCTATTGCAAAGAGATGCGCACTGAGAAGGCCGCCCAATCCACGGATTACGGTCTCGAAAACCTGAACCTTGCTGTTGAGATCAAATCCAGTCGCTCGAATGCCTTGACCCGAAACACCTGGTCGTCCATCGCCATAGTATCGCACAAAGTCCGCTACTCCATCTTGGAAATCGCCCAGAGCTTTCGATCCTGTTCCTGACGCATCTTCGGGCCCCCCAGCGAGGATCGCAAGTGTTGATAGACTATCAATGAGGGTAAGTGAGTAGTTTCCTAGGGCATCGTTCAGTCCGATATGGGCGGGATTTTCTCGATCTCGGGTCAGGGGCGAACATGTCAAAGGTCGGAGCTGTGAAAAAGATACAGTCAGCATTGAACGATCACCAACTGCGACTCCGAACAAACCTCATCCTCAGGAAATGCATGTTGCATGTAATTGTTAAAGCCATGATAAAACATATCAACTGTTTGTTGGCGCAACCGCACAAGGTGGTCTTGCCGCATCGCTTGAGCCGTCCATGATAGTGCAGCCCATAACAAGAGTTGCACCGAGACTAAGAACATCATGCCTCCTGGCTCATGTAGCCTTTGCCTAGGCCTCCAAGATATTGGCCAGGGGAAAATGGCGCTCGAGAGCTGCCAGGCTCATCGAGGGAAGCCTAAGAACAGCTAGATCGACGGTAAACCATATAGGTAATATATAGAACGCCACGATTATGGTGCGCGACGGACGCTTGGCGTCGCGATTGGAAAGTCTATAGGAGACGAAGCTCTCGCGAATTAGGTAGTGGTGACAGTTGTTTCTTGTCATCATAGCGCCACCTGTGGCTGACTTCCGTGGCGCTGACTGGGCCCCTTGCCATTAAGGTTGGTCTTCAATCTTCCTTCAACCAAAAGTTTGAGGAAAACCAATTCCTCTCGAGGGTTTCGAATAGTTGCTCTTTTATTCTCGAACAATATCAACAGGTTTTCATCATAGGTATGGACGTCTCCCTCTAACTACTCATGGTACCCTATACAAGTCGGTAGTGCTTGTATCGTCATTTCTGGAACGGATCATGTTAGCCTCGTGCCTTCCAATCAGTCATCAAAGTCAGCTTGCCTGCCATTCGTCAACACCAACACACCCAGAATTTCACCAACACAAACACTAACGACTCAGCCAACAACATCATCCAGCAACAACAAACTCCCTCTCGACTCTGTTACTTCATATCCACATCTTCACCGCTTCACTTCCTTTGTTTGGACGCCTCTTCGGAGGACATAATCTCACTAAATCACGACCAAAATACGCAAAACCCAAACAAGTTTATGCCAAGATGAAAGGGCACAATGAGAACACCACATGTGCGAGTGCGTCACATCCCTGGCGCTAAGTCGAGAACAGGGTCCCTTTGGTGAACGTCACTGTTGATCTAACCATATTATAGTGTCAAGCGGCAATCGACCAGCGGTTTGAAGCGCTGGCTGCAACTCAACGTTGGTTGTGTCTTGAACTGCTCAGGCGATAAACCTTAAACGCGATTCGAGTCATCAAATCATTATCTTTAATCACTCCATCACGCATGCTGGCACCTCAAGCGCAGTTCCGCTGGCATTGACTATTGGCCCGTGATCGATTGCCTTGAACTCTCTCTGGCTCTAAATATTCAAGCGTCTAGGCATCGAAACATACGCCTATCCTGTCTGTGCTCAAGAGAAACAGAATCAGATCAGTCCCCACTTGAGTTTCTTTGAAGATCCTCCGCTACAGGAACGATTCATTGTTAACCGCAAGCCACGCGGACTGCTAGTGAACCCTAGCGCGTCATCGGGATCTTCTCTTCCGCTAAGTCTTGATCTAGGTTACATCTGGTTACTATAGCAAGCCAAGGACCCTGGAGATGTGATGAACAGAGAAGCCCGACACGAACTCGCGGTTGCGCTCTCCCTCAAATGATACCTGCTTCTAGGCCGGCAGCATTTCAGTATTGCTCTGTCTCCGCGACACGGATACAGTCCCTATGGCGCGCTACCATTGTGAAACATGGGCCAAGATCCAGTGTCTTATACAGTTTCATTGAAGAGCTCCACGACGCCATGTGGTTCTGCTTCCATATCCTCTCACATTGCAGCTACTGTTGCGTCTTTGCCTCGCTCTCTTTTGTACTGTAATCAAACTTACTGCAATCTCCTGTCGAACGATCGCTGGTCCTTGCAGCAATGGGAACTTGAAAGCACTGCCATTGCGGTCCTACAAATCTCTATCATTCTGTCAGTAAGTCAGATCAACCATATCCTTAATTCGCAGTTCAAATTTACAAATCAAAATAACTCTAAAACCGCACTCAGTTACTAAGAAAACCTCCTCATTCCGAAATTCCGAAATTCCTGGCTTTATCTTCCAACGCTTAACTTACTTCTCTAGAACCTTTTGCCTCCACTACCATGACTCTAGCTGGTTTCCGCCATTAGAGGTAATATTCTCTTTTTGGTTTTATTCCTATAATAAATTTCTGAGCTTATCATTGCCCTGCTCTTACTATTCTGACTGAGGTATTTAGGCACAGGCAAACCACAAGCCAGTTACCGGCCTCATCTCAGGCCTGACATTGCTGAACTGTCAAACGGCGTGATCTGCATCGGGGGCTACAAACCTGGATCCCTGGCGACTAGGCTAGGGTCCATGAACGGGGCCACTAGTTTAGGCTCAAGGAGACCCTGTCAAGTTTGTCTCGACACCCTCCTGGCTTCCGAGGACACACTAAATCCTTGCCAACCTGAACCCCAGCTGCATGCAAGTTGCACTGTTGCAGCGAGAATCAAATTTACTTGAAGCGCAATTTTCCAGACTGTCGGGTCTACAAGCAAGGACAAGTTTGTCAATACGAGCTGTGTGTTGTCTCACTCACGCTCCGCCCCCTTTCTCAGTGTTTCCAGGTCTTTCGCATCCCCCCTTGCTTTCGTGGTAGCAAAACACGCCGTATTAGCCATTCTATGGATAATCGCCAATCTTAAAGCCCCCAACCTGATATCTCAAAAAGTTTGACCCCGGATTTTGTATGAAGCCACTCACGGTCACTTGACTTCCCGCCCGCAAACACAATTACTCTGTGAGATTCGGCAGTATGCTGTATCTCAAGAAAGCATTGATGACATAGATAAATATTGCAGGAGTCCTGGAAGACAGGAAGCAAAATTCTTATGCAAAGACGTCAGATTCTTTCCGAAGCTCTATCTTAAAAAGTTCCTTGGGGTATATGAAA
Source organism: Fusarium burgessii (assembly GCA_002980515.1). Classification (NCBI taxonomy): domain Eukaryota; kingdom Fungi; phylum Ascomycota; class Sordariomycetes; order Hypocreales; family Nectriaceae; genus Fusarium; species Fusarium burgessii. The sequence goes on along the minus strand of PVQA01000858.1, from coordinate 11,693 downwards.
GGACTCTTATATGGAAAATACAAAAAAATGATGGGCTCTTCGTCGAGAAGATGAAGTTGTCTATAATGGTCAATCCCGAAATTAGGCCGGAAACCACCTGTTTTCACGATCCTCTGCGTCCGCCATACATCGTTTGCGTTGGGCTCATTCTCATCAACGGTTGCATGCGATCGTTTTGTTGTGGCATTGCTCCCGGTTCCATCTTAATTTGTTGGTCCCACATGTGTGCGCTCATCATGTGGCCTCCAGGGCCATCTTCTTCCATCTTTATATTGGGAACACCATGCACTTGGTTGATAACCTCATCCTCGTGGGTGTTGTGAGATCCGACGCTCATCATCTCGTCGTGATCATCACCACGGCCGGTACGCTTTCTTGGTTGGACCGACCTGCGTCGTCGTCTAATATTGAGGTCACCATAGGACTCCATGTAAATCCCCTCCTCAAGCTTTAAGTCGTTAACGACTTTGACCTCTATGTCGCTGGCGTTCAATCGCATATTTCGGGAACCTCCCAGCTCGTGGAATGTATCGAGAATCGTTTGGTAGCGATTCTTCTCGACGATCTTCCAAGCCTCCCGAAGCAAGTCCTCCTGATGATCGTTAGCAAAGCTCTTGGGGTTCTGAAGGTAAAAAGACTTACATCTCTGTCTAACCAGTCAATGTATTTTGATCGACCTCGCTTGAACTTCATCTGAAGCATTTCCTTACCGGGACACTTCTGGAAACGGCTTTTATAGTCACTCTGGATACTCTCCCACATATCTTGCCCCTTTTGATTGCGGTGCTTCCAGCGAGATTCGAATATGCAGCGCTCCTCGTCTGGACAGGTGTTCTTGAGTGTTGGTGGAACCTCTTCTCCAAAGCAATTCTTGTGCTCGTCAAAGGGCTCTTCAGCAGCTGCACTTCGAGAGGCTCCTGACCGCTTCGTTGCACGCTTTTTGACTCGGCCAGGGGCGTGTAAGGCAGATCTCCGACGCGGGGACCCAGTCATAGAGCGTGGAACATCTGCAGTTAAGCCGTGCAGTCCTCCCTCTTCAGAGCTTCGTCGACGATACTGAGATTGATGGGGCTCTCCTAAGAGAGGTGCAGGAGCCATCTCGCGATGATGCATTCCCATTTGAATATGATGATTGTCTCGCAACATGATGTGGTCCTGATGCTCGACTGGTGGTCCCATATTGACGTAATAAGGGTTGCTCATATGTTGTGGTTCTGGCCCGTTTGAGACACCGAAGGCTCCCATATAGGGCTCTGGGGGTCCTGGGGTTCGACGTCCATCGTGGACATAATTGGCATGAAGGAACTCCCCTCCAGCGACTGGAGTTTGAGAAGTCATGGGTGAACTCGCTTGTGGGGACTGGTTATTAACGTCAAATTGCCCTGCCCACTGCTGCTGGTGATACATCCCGGAACTCCCAGGAGGGCTAGGTTGCTGGTTAGGTGTGCTTGGAGGGGGAGGATATTGGGATGCAATTTTTGACACCCCGTGCAAAGGAGGGGATTCCACGACTGAGATGGGAGTTAAAATGTTCGGGTCGCACTGGCCAGAAATACTGTTGAAGGGTGAAGATACCTGCGACAATAAGCGTGAGCTTTACCAAAAATTAAAGAGAGCAGGGAGTTTCGGTTTATGACAGAGCCAGACAAGACTTTGCCAGGTTCTTGTCCAATACCAGAGAAGTTGAACTTACAGATGAGTAGGATGTCAGATCGTGGTAAGGAGAAGTTGCAGTTGTTGGAATTGAGTCGTGCAAATTGGGAGCTCCCGAAAGACTATCCGGCTGGGGTAGACCTGGGACAATATACTGCTGCTCGACCATGATCATGTGGGTATCGGGTTGGGGGATTGGACAATCGCAGTCCAAATCGGTTGGTTTATGTTATAGGCGGGGCTGAATTACAGAACTGGGTGCTTCTATGAGTGGTGGGTAACTGTTGGTGCTGTGGCTGCGAGTTCAAGATTCAGACGGAGACTGATAATGGCACATTTATGATTAAAAACCAAGATGCTTCAAGAAGGCATCAAGAAGACCTGGCGAGGCAGATATGGAAGAAGGAGGTGAGAGACGATTCAGCCTTTTCTGGCCGCGGCCGCTTTTTGAAGACGTGGGTGTCCAAAGATCAAGGCCAAGTGAGTGCAAGGACAGGGAGAAGGAGTTGAAGGAAAGCAGAGCCTTGTGGGGTCACAGACGGGCCGGCCGCTTTGTATAAATGGTGTTTGGAGATGAAGAACAGTGGAGTGCAGATCGTTGGAGTGTGTGTAAGCTTGATGTACATGGAGATCAGTTTGGAGGGGAGCAGTAACGAAGTACTAGGACATTCTTGCGAGACGTTCTTTTGGCAATTCCACGAAGCTATGGACGAGCGAGAGACAGGCCTCGGTGCCAGGGGCGAATTGGGGAAGGACTTGGGGTGTCAAGTAGAGGGATCAAGCCCCAAGTACAGTATGGGTACGGTCTGGCATTGCCTTGCAACTAGGAAGTGGAGGTTACGTCTATGAGGGCTCGGAGCTCAGTATCCTCCGCCATGTCAAGGTACTTGAGCTGTCGTGCATAACGATAGCCGCCGAGGGGTCTAGCAACGAAAGAAATGGGCTGGAAATAGAGAAAGACTAAGAGCAGGATAGAGGACGTGCATGGTATGTCAGTGGAGATGACACTGGGATGGCTTAACGGATGGAGGGGAATCATCGCGGCTTCAAGGGTGTGCGTGGGAGTGGCGTTGGATTTGGCTTTACTGGGCGTGGGCGTGGGCGTGGGCGTGGAAAATGAATGAAGATGGAGCAGGGGGTGCTTGCTCTAGGGGGGGTTTCTGCCATCCCCTCCATCCATCAGTACGTGATGGGTGTGAGAAGATGAGACGGGATGGAGGAATGGATCAAAAACAACACCGAAAAGAGTCGGATGTTTCCTCGGACGCTTCATTGAATTCATCAGGCCGTCACTCTTTCGCCAATCAAGGATGCTTGGAACTTTTTCCACCAGGCAAATCCCCCTTCACACAACCACCGCCTCACATACACGGTCTGGAGCAGTCTTCTACCCGACAGTCTGGATAGAGTATGTAATGGCACTCTCTGGTTATCAGTCTAGCAACTCACGAGGAGATTACGACTCAAATCGACTTGACTCGATTCTCATCCCACCCGGAGCCGACCTGAAAGGAAGGTCTGCTTTGGATCGACAAAATGGAGGAAAAAGCAGTACAGAATCGAAGAATATGTAAACAAACCGACTATTCGAATCGCAACTATGATGTAGTAGAGCACCGACATCATGAGCTGCTACTACAACTATCAGTGTATACGTACCGAAATGGAGGGTCGACACGAGTAGCTCAAAAAGAGACGGATGACCAGAGAGGGAAAGTCGAGACAAGCTGAAGAACAGTAGGTCTCAGCCAAACTAAAAGTCAGGTTGAGCTAACGGGCACGAGAAATCAGTAATGCCCGAAGAGAATAAAAGAACGGGGACCCGGACCTGTACCTGGGCCTTGACAATAAACGATGACATGGGGCCAACAACCACTGACCGGGTACGCAAAGAGAAAAAGATGTGAGCGATAGGAAACGCAACAAGGTGGGGACATCTGTGGCCCAGGACCCTTTGTGTCTGGTCTGCCCTTTTTCTTTTTTTTTTTTTGAGGGAAGAGGTAATCAGAAAGGTGGGAAGCTGGCCCAAGTTACGCTACCTGGAAGCAAACATACAGCAGCTGTACTTTCGATGAGTTTCTCATCCTGTTGACAGACATGTTTGGTTGATCGGCTGAGTGGCCAAGTCTGTCGTGTTTTGCCTTATCTGTTCAAGTTATCAGAGCTGAGAGGACCGTGATGTGTGACGGACAGCAACAGAGGATGTCAGCAGGAACAAAAACAGGTACAGGAACGCGGGAGCTCATAATCCTGTGCGGGCCGTTTGACGTCTATCGATCTCAAGATCGGCAACTTCGAAAGAAATGGTGCGCCAGTGACGTCCCGTACCGTACTGGGATGTTAGTGGAGGAGGAGGGCGGAATACAGAGAGTATAGTAAGGCACAAGACGCGAGAGAATTAGAAAAGACGCGATGATCTAAAGTGGGAGCAGGGATCTGCTGGGGGAGGGCATTTGGGGCTGGGTCAGGCCTGGCCTGGCCTGGCTTGGCCCGGCCAGCACAGCCAAACAGCTCAGCCGATACAGAAGAAAGAGTACAAAAATGGATTTCGCCCTATTTCTGCTCTTCCTTTCGCTGGACAAACAGCGACGAAAACAAGAGCGAAAGCGGAACAGCCTCGGAGACGGAAACGGAGATGGAATATGAAAAGGCCCAAAAAAGAAGACATTACAAGAAACAAATTGACCATGCCTGCAACAGGCTGGGCAGAGCCCAGCGGCTCCACCACTTTGCTTGGCACTCGCCGGCAGATTAGGTACCTTGCCATTGATTGTCATGTGTGGGAGAGAGAACTGAGCGGAGCATTGCATTGCATTGCATTACATTGGATGGCTTGCGCACATGCTGAAGATTCCGTCAGTTAATTAACTACCCATGAAACAATCACAGGTCTATCATGTCGGTTGGGCGATGCCGTTTGGCGCGACGAAAGAGAAAGTTAGAATACCATAACCAACAACTTTGAATCGATACGCGCGCTACCTGGGACCATGATAGGACCGCGTGTAGCGCGAAACCGTTAAAATTGAACTTCACCGCAAAATGAACGGTAGTGTAAGCCTTAACAGGTCGCCTCATGCCCCCTTGGGGCCATAAATTAACGACGTTCTGCCGCGACACATGGATCAGAAGCTCCCACTGTACGTACTGTACAGTACATTTTGCGGTTCCCACAGGTGGCTTGCTTTGTGCTGTCTTCCCCTGGTCCGCGGATGTCACCCGGCCTGGAGCAGAAGTCGAGCAATGACGCCGTTTGGCATCAGCAACGCTCAGATAACCAACTGCGCATTGTGCATCTGTAGGATCGCTTCAGCTAAGACGAGCCACTGCAATTAATTACTCTTTGACTCGGGAAAAGCAACGGGGAGTATGATGCCCTGAAGCCGACAATATCCCGGTTACCTAACTCAATCAGTCTCAGCTCAAACTTGATTCAATTTTAAGGCTAGCTAAGCACGGTACTTCAACAACCAAATGAGTGTCTACCCGGCATGATTCATACTGTATGTATCCAAATGGTAAAGCAATGATCACAAAGACACGACTAATTGTCTAAATAGCAAGTTCAAACCCACTTGCCCTGCTCAATATGCAACCCATAACATAATATTGGCATGCGCCTCGCGGCGCTTGAGAGATGACAGGGGTATCGGAGTTAGAGAGTGGTCCATTCTGGTATAGAAATGCGGCCCCGCTGCCGGCCATTCAGCGTTCTGTGCCGCACACTAGTAGTGGCACTAAAAAGCTTAGCTTACCAGACTGTCGGGACCACGCTAAGCAGGCATTCACTCCTGCGAGGTTACTCGTCTTCCCAAAGAGGTATAGACCGAGCAAGGGAGGTCCTTGAATTATAATGGGTCAAAGGTGCTATGATCGGGCCAGCTATTGGTGGTTTGGATGATCAGCCCCTACTCCTGCCTGATGAGGGCCATAGAGCCAATAGGTGAGCGCTCCGGGCTCGCACGCTTCTCTAGAAGTGGTATAGCGAGCACGCGCGCGTTTACCATGCGGTTGGCTGTCATTGGACAGCGGCTTGGCTGCAAGCGAACGTCCTGCCAGCTCACGCACGCCTGGGTCTTACTTTCCTTTCCGTGTCTGGTCCCTGCACGCCCCCCCTTGCTCTTCCCACCTTGCACGCACATTGATTGATTTCCTACCTCACATCATCCATCAGAATCAATCAAACCCTTTTCATTCTACCAGCTTCGGACTTCTCGTACCGACAACCCAATGCCAATTCTCTCACCGATTTTTGGTGGCTTTTCTCTTTCCTATTCTGTAGTGCCATGGGGGCAATCTTCTCCACATCCCCACGAACGTTTCCACTGTCTCTTTCTTTCATAAAGTTAGACTTGGATTAGACGATTTTATGGTGAGATAGAAGGTCACTGTTTATGATGGAAGTGAACTCGCATTGCTCCAGAATATACAATTGAAGCCTCTGAGCTCTATTGGATGCGTTTGCCATGCCATGATACTCCAGAACTTGGATGGACGGCCTGGTCCATTCCATATCACAAGCCAAGTGCCGGCCTGGACGGATCAAGCCCCTGGGCATCGTCGCCCTCGCTTGTGCGCTATAGGTAGCTCATCTGTTATTAACGCTTAACTTACTGCCAACATCGCCCCCATTGTACGCCGCTGCCGCCAGATCTGGGGTTTGGTTTGAGGGTTCCTGCAGATCCATTATCGGATCTAACGTCGCGGATCCCAAAGACAACACAGCCTTGTCACGCCATGTGTCTACAGGACATGGCCATTGAGGGATTCTGCCTAAAATACTTTCTGCACTGCATCGCGGGCTTCCTTTTCTATGCTTCAAGGCAGTGAAAACGCTTCGCCATGCTCCGCTGTATCACCAAGCTTGGCCTTGTGGGTTTCAACGGTTCAGCATTGTCTCTTTGTCGTGAACTCAGAAACCCGAAATTCCGTTGAATTTCAATGAGAAGACGTGTCTTGCTCAATATTTCTTGCTCTCGGTCCTCGACAATCAAGGGCGACCCTGCCTGGTTATCTTCACGCCAGCGTGGTGTCACTGATACTCTTGATTTTGTTTCCGGTTTCATACTTCTCCATCTAATTTACCCAACTACCGGGACACTTGACATGGACATACTTTGGCCTGAATGGGAAAGCTTTGCGGGAGATTGCTGGATTCACTGGCTGTTCCGAAGCGCATCTGACTCGTTAAGTCCACTCTAAGCGCTCATGTCGCGTCAGGTTGGATGATCCCCCCCTCCCACTTACAACACATTAATTATGTCGACACTACCGAGGCATGTTTGTTACGGTATTCAATGAACATGGGAGTGTTTGCCGCGATTAGTTCTGCCTTGTGCGCAGGCTTAGCCGCGTTTTCGACGTCTCATATTTCAACTCAAAAGTTCGTATATGTCGGTCCCTAGGGTCGCATTTCTGTCCGACCCGCTCCCTCTTCCAGTCATATTTCTCATCACACGCATGCTCATGCAGAGTGAGCGGTACCAGACTTTCGGGACCAGATAACGTGTTTGTTACTCGTACGTTGAGAGCAGAAGTGGCAGGTGATGGATGGCAGGGTTCATCAGTGTTGAGACAACCATCCATAACAGGTGTGGTGCCGTACATATACGTCCGTCTGCAATGTATGGCGGCCCCCGCTGTGACATGGCTCTCCTCTCGCTAGGGTGTACCTTGCCAATGGCCGGCTTTACATTCATTGCTCAAGCCCTGACAGAAAGACGTTTTCAATTTGTTGCTAGGCTGAGTTTTAGCGTTGCCTTTCGGAGCAAGCACATGCACAAGGCGGCGCCCCCGAACCCCTCACTCCCTTCTCTTTTCTTGGCGACCCATCTCATCTTATCATCTATCGGTCGATCATCGTTTAGGGACAAAACACACTCCCTCGTCAGAAGCCAATCTCGTGGGGTTCCGGACGTTCCATTCACCCATCTTTTGCCCTGATTGCGCATGTCTACGGCCCGATGCTTCGACTTGTTCGCATCACGGTCAAGTGTAGGGCATATCATTCAGCGTCAACATACTACGTACGGCACAGCCTACGACACGTACAGTAACAAGCACAAGGGGCATTCAATTCCCCTCAATACCGCTATGGCACTTATGTTTTGCTCAGTAGGGGTACGTATGCTCCCATACATCATCTTGTAACCGCAATACTTGAATACGCCCCCAACAAGTAGACGCGACATCCTCATTTGGGTGTCAATAGGATTCTTTTGCGACTGACAAGCGAGCATCTGATTGTGGCTACCTATTGTTCTTGACATGGACCAAGCCATAGCGCACAATTTCCATGTCTCCAGCGTGCTCTATTTGGAAGCACTGCTCTATGCTCCCAAAACGACCGAAACTACTGAGACTAGCCGTCGGCTTTGCCGCTTCGTGAATAGCTGGAGCTTATTTGCCTTTCACTTTGCGTCAAGGGCGCCAAAACGTGTGCAGCTATCGACCGCCTCCGCACTAGGACAAACAGTCGCCGCAAAGTTCTATGATGGCTTCTAGCTTATATTCCAATGCTTTCTCAATTTTGAAAGACAAATATAGAGAATTTTGTGGCAGTTGATTAAAGGAGTCTGCTGCTATATGCTCTTCTTGGTGCTTATCAAGAGGGCCAAGCACTTGACCTATTCGGAAGAAAGCAAGACAACCTAGATTCAAGTAGCTTGTCCAACCTGGAGGAAACTGGTGTCGATCACTTTATTGATCTACTTCATCGAAAGTTGCTTGCTCACTGCAGCACGGGCTCCATATTGACCTGGAAAGATAGCCTACTGGCATGTCTCTTTCTACCAGTCACTGGAGATGAGGAAACTGAAACCCAAGCCACTGGATCATTCCATCCATCTTTCTTATTATGTCTCTATGCATACAGCATGGACTTATGGTGACGGCATCAGTTTCCATAGCCTGAAATTCAAGGAACATCAAAAGTACTCGAAGAATACTCTTGAAAACTACAGAGCAGTTCTTATCACAAATTGGTATCAATAGCATGATATGTTGCCTTAATGTGCAGAACGGGCTTCTCCATATACAGACATAGTAAGGGTTGACTCTATTTACGTATGTTGGGAGTCTCCAGTTTCTTCAGACCAGGGGCTGATTCAAGCCGTTGAGACCTTACATCATCTCCTTAATTTCGGGCTCTCATAAAATGCACTTATTGTACTACAATAAGCCCACTTATGGAGTTATGGAGACAGTTGCCTGAAAGTGTCGATACGGTTGGCATTCTCTGTATGCTAAGATGATATTCTGTAAGGGAAATTGGAGGACAAGACGCCACCTTCGGAATTGGCTGCGCACAGGCAGAAGATGCAGAAGTTGCAAGCATCTATGGTCGAGAGAATATATTTATCAGCAGACTGAAGAGTGACTCCCGGCACTTGGAAGCGCCCTGCAACGGCTTGCCGAGTCTTTGCATTCTTTAGTGAAGCAAACTGGGTTAAACTTGGCTGGGCTGGGCTGCAAACTGCTCTGCTACAGGCTGGAGGACTTGTCCTAGCGCAGATCGATGGCGAGTTTCATGAGCGGGCACAGGACACAGGCAGTCTTGGAGGTAGGAGGGGGCGTGCTGTTGTTGGTTGTTGGTAGTGCGTCTGTTGGTTGTGTTTTCTCAAGGCCAGAGTCAGAATCGGAACAGAATGGCTACCAGGGGTCAAAATTGATGTGGTTCTTTCATCAAGGGCCCGCTCCAGCCCTAAAGAGTAAGTGACTCGTCTTCGGTTCTGATACTGATACTGATACTGGTTTCGATCTTCAGATGCCCCTGTCCCCAATGGTTGAAAGCTCCCGATGTCGACTTGGCTCATCGGCCGCCGTCTTCAGCATCCTTGCAACAGGATCTCGATAAAGAATTCAAGATTGGAAAAGGATACCCAGAGACAGGATTCTAGTTTCTAGAGAGCCTGCACGAAAATTGACCGCATTGCTTTACATAGCCCGCAGAGAGTGCCTTGCCGAACTGAATTCGAAACAATAACGACCATGATTAGCAGTTAGCTATCGACCAACTCTTGTCGTCTAGGGGCGCTTAATCCAAGGTTTTGGTTTGTCTTCTGCCGCGCACGAATGCCCCCAGCCGTTTCTGTTTCATGCGGCCATGGGGTCTGCAGAACAGGTCAGACAGGGCACTGCCGGCCTGAAAAGGCGGCCATATACTCTATTTGACGACATATGTCATATCATCTCCACTATAAGGCGTTATTCCAACTCTATCGTCGATGAAGGGATTGACTGATTGCCGAGACTTTCTAAGCTTTGCGGAGAGACTCAACGTGCTGCTTGACGAGGCGTTTTTTCGGGACAATGGAGTGTTTCGAATCGAGATGAGGAATGTGATCGTCTCAGGCATGTCCGTTACCGACTCCGAGGGTTTGTTGCTCTTGGAATTCATCCTCGAGCCGATGTCTATTCAACTGACGCTCGCCATTATTGACTTTGTGCCATCGATGCCTGAAGCGGGCTCTTTTGCATTCTTAATCCGCAAAATCAGCTTTTGGATGTCTAAGACACCATCGAAAACGCCACGGCAACATCCTTCCCGATGGAAGAGGAATTCGGATATAAGAGAGGGCAAACGGCTGTGGCGTAGATTGTTCTATTATTCCTTGCTCTGTAACGGAAATCGAATCAGGATCATCATCGCGGAACCAACAATGGGCTCGTCGACGCCGAAAAAAGCCATAATTGACCCAAATCCTTGACGAGGGATCAGGGATTCTACAATAGAATTCACTATCCTCAGCCGATTGCCACACTAAGTCGATAATGGTGGCTGATTGCAAATTAACCTCCAAGAGCTGGGATTCTGGGTTGATGAGCTACATACATTTTCGGTGATTGCCTCTCCAGGCTGAAATTCGGTGAGTCGAGTCATATGTTGGTCCAAAAGTTAATTAAGTTGATCTACAGGTGCTGTTTCTTTGAAACATCGTGGCAGGCAGACAGGCAGAGGCAGAGGCAGCAGTGCAGTCCCAGTTCCCCTCTCACTTTGTCTGTGCCTCGTGCTTCGGCTTCTCGTCAGTTATGGTGCCCCATAGGGTTCCGGAAGTGATTAACCAAGGGGCACATAATGGTACGTGCCACTGAGAACGACAGAATGCTCCGATCCCTGTCCTCGCTCGCCCTGGCTACTTACTGTACCTGGGCCTGGCTGTCGCTTGTCAATGTCAATGTCAATGTCACTGTAACTTCAGTTAGACTCGGCTCACGGATCAAGTCCCCGCGTCTCCATTCCCTTGCAACCTCACCTCATTCTCACCATGGTATCCGTATTATGAATGTGAAATGCCATGGGTCAGAGACGACTTCTAACTCGCTTAACCATTACCTCGGCCTATACTTGATGGAGATATTTCTGCCTGACAACATCGACTGGTCATCCAGTCTCTGTGCAAGACTGCCCAAGTTGCAAAAGTGCCTCCGGGGTCGTTTAGAGACACGATAAAGGAAATTGTACAAAGTCAATAGAAATACTCAGAAATAACAGGAACTTAGGACATGTGATTCTGTAATTAATAAACAAGATTAGTCAGGTTTCGATCACTGGTAAAAAAGATTATACGTCTCAGCTACTATGCGATATCTTTCGATACGACAAGAATGTTATGGTGGTCCTTCTGAGCCAGCTCTTTTCTGTCTTTCTTTGAATTCTGGATAACAAGATTCATCTTAACACAGTTACATAAGTATCATAATTAATACATTTGTATTGTTCTCTGAACATCTCGTCATACTGCATATTACACGTAGACTATCTTTTACCGCTCCCATCTCAATGAGCTCATCCCAGTATGAAAACGCAGTATTCGGGCAGATCATCCCTTGCTGAACAGTCTCGGATCAATCACAATGCAAAGAGTACAAAACCCATAAGGAAAAAAATGAAAACAAACCCGTGCGCAGACCTGGTGTCAGCAAAAGAGCGGGCTCGCCTCAGTTAGAAAAAACAAGTTGAAACGACCTCGCCGCTGGCCTATGATGCTCCGTTACAATGCCGAAACTCACGCCAGTTTTTTGTAAAAAAAAAAAAAAAA
>PVQA01000857.1:0-35869 GCA_002980515.1 Fusarium burgessii | reverse complement strand
TTATATAACCTATAAAAAGACTTTCTTTTAATAGGTATTTAAAAAACTTAATAGTAATTATAAGATATTAAAGAATTCTAATATACTACCAACTTTTAGATTAATAAAGTATTTATAGGTTTAGGGGCATATAGGTTTCCCTTGCACTGTAGCGAGAAAATCACCAGAAACCGATAAGCAAGATAATCCGATTTTAATCTCTCGGAATAACATCAGACACACGCAACTCTGCAAGTCGGTCAGGTAAGCTAATAAAAGCATCTCAAAATTAGATCTAGAGCAACATATTAAGGCAAGAATTGATCTATAATAATGGATTTATGTCTATGAACGGGACTGATACAACTCCCTGATACCGCTCTACTGGTTCAAACCTCCCGAATGCCCATAGTCATACGTTCATACTTAGCAGGCGTATCGCTACTTCCAATCTGCCAGGTATGGCCAAATGGTCGAGTCCCAACGGAAAACAAGCTCCATGAACCAGGAGTGGCCACACAAGTCGCAGGCATACTGGGAGATCCGGTCGACACACAGGAAAGAGCCGGTACTTCGCATTGGATCTCAAAACCAGATACCGCACAGGTCAGGAAAGCCGCCTGGGGAGGGTTCTCGTCATGGCAGACCACGACCGTTGCGGGCTTGTTCAGTTCATCATTTGTCGCTCCATAGTAGCCGCAGAGAAACCAGCCTTGGTCGTTGACCAGCCGGCCTTGAGAGTCGATGGAGTATTGGCGGATGGAGGGGTTGTCGTCTTCTGTAGCGGGGTCAAATAGGACTATGGTCTGGTCTCGATTGTAGCTATAAAGACTTCTGCCTGTGACGGAGTTTGAGCCAGAAGCGAACATGGTGAGCGTAGGGGCGCCCGCGGTCGAAGTCTCGGCAGCCGTGGTGGTTGGTTCAGTGGTGGTGGGTTCAGCGGTTGTAGCCTCAGTGCTGAGCTCCGTAGTGTCCGAGGTTGCGGATGTCTCAATGGTGACGGATGCGTCAGATGTCTCGACAGATAAAGCGGAGGTCTCTGCCGAAGACTCAACTACAGCAGAGGATGTGGCTGATACATCCTCAGTCGTCGAAGCGAGGGAAGTGACCAATGAAGTCTCGGTGGAGGCATCTGAAGTGGCAGCAGTGATAGCATCAGAGGTTGTTGTGGCTGAGACTAATCATGGTGTTAGCAGGAACACATTCGTCAAGACGACGTGGCGTCACTCACTCGGCTTGCATGGGCTCGCAACAGCAGAGCCAATGATCAACAGACCAAGGGTCAAGCGCAAGTGAATGGCAGATCGCATTGCAGCAGGTAAAGAGTGACTAAAGTGAAATGCAAACGGGGAACGCAAAACTCAACGGCAAAACAGCTCCGTTTGCATCCTTTTATTATCGCAGACTCGGCACTGTGAAAGGGGTCCATAGAAATATTATTTACTTAGCTGACGCCACAGTCGATAGTTAGTTCGAGATTAGGCTCAAACTGACAGTTTTAGCTAGACGGTTTTAGAATAGAAGTCCTCTAGGTGATAAAGATCCTTGTCTCTAATTGGCTTTTGAAGTTTCCTGCTATTTTGTGTTCCTGACTTAATTTCCGATTTTATCGGCCGAAAGACAACGAATATCCATAAACATTGACACGTGGGTGTGAATAAAGGCCGCTTCGGCATTTGGTATAGGTTAGTTCTGTTTCTGCCAATACTCTTTAGGTAATGCCACAAATTCTTTTACCCAGATGTCAATATTATCAAGAGTGTACAAAAGGGAGTCCGATATATAATGACTAAGGATTCTATATTACAGGAAAAGTTAAGTAAACGGCTCATGTGACAATACAGCCCTTAGATCACTGGCTAATCACGGGTCCTTGTTTTCAAATAACAACGGTTCGTGCCCTCTATTGCGTTACAACACTTTATTAATCGTGAGATCTGTGCTGGTGGCGTTAGGGAGCCTGCCTCGTAGCTTAAAAGACATGCGATGACACATACAAGGTTAACTACACCACAATGATAACGCCTCGGCCTGAAACATAAAGTAATATATAACTACACAACTGATGCATTGCCTTTTCGCAGAGCTTGATTGAATCTGACTCGAAACTCTCAACTCCGTCGCCATCAATCGCCATGTTTTTCCCTTTTCTTCTCATCTCACTCCTGCAATTCGCTGCAGTCATTTCAGCCGTTCCATGCCCCAAACATTACGACGCTACAGGCCGGCACGTGTGGAAAAAGCTGCCCATGAATGCCGATACAGACAGTATACACTACCAACCAGCCCTCGATTTCGACGAAGATGGCTGCTACAACACTGCGGCGGTTGATATAAATGGAACAGTGAATGAAGGTCTTACCCGCAAAGGTTCAGAAGATGGCGATGGCTGCCGTGATCCGATAAAACTCGAGAATGCAAACGTGTATTCAAGAAAACGATGTAATAACGGCTGGTGTGCTTACATGTGAGTCCCAATCTTGATCTTGTTTCGTTTTTTGCATGTTCTAACTGGACTAGGTATCAATACTACTTCGAAACGGATAGATCAAGCGTGCCCTTGAGCGGCCATAGACACGACTGGGAAAACGTGGTTGTATTTGTAAAAAACAACACAGTCCAACGCGTCTCTGTATCAGCACATGCAAAATACAGGTCCACCAAGAAGCCCATCATGTTCGACAATCATCCTCTGGTGGTCTACCACAAGGATGGTTTGCGAACTCATGCTATGAGACTGGCAGTCCCGGTCGACCTTAAAAAGCTTCACAATCATACTGGAAAGTGGATTATCTCGGATCTAGTCGGTTGGGATCGTTTTCCCAGCAGGAAGATCAGAGACAAGCTGGTGACTACAAAATGGGGAAGACCAACTTTTCATCTAAAAGATTTGGAGTTTAGTAAGAATTTAAAGAAGGCAGCGGGGAAAGGTGTTCCTGGGTTTGATGTTAGCTTGGATGATGAGGAAGTGGTTGGGAAAGGACATTTTGATCGGGGGCCATGATCCCACGAGGGAATCTAACCTCGAGACATTGGTGTATGGAATAACATGCGACACTTGATTAAGTTGGCGATGCGTTTGGATTCTAATTCTCAAAGTATTGTCTTGAGTTTTGTGCTTGCTTCTCTCAATATCCGTTAACGAAATTGGTATGGGAGAGTAGACATTGTCTAAACCAAGACAGACTTGGGCATTATCAACAGATTGATCAATCCAATTATCGTTTAAATGGGCCAGATATTCTCACATGATGGATAAATGGTGAGATAAAATGAAACAGGCGACTTTTGGCTTAATCACGATTTGATGTTTATCGGTTCTCGTCGCCGAGTAATCCCCCGCATTCCCCCGCCACATTCAATTCGTGGAATCGTAACCCTTGTCCAATCTTAACAATAACCTAATCCACATACAGTAACCCGGTCATCCCATCACGTTAGGCTTGTAAGTTACTTTGTGACTTCGCATTACTATCTCGGGAAACACGTACAGTAATAGTAATGAGGGGAAGGAAGTCTTTGTGTCACGTTTTGTAACTTCGCATATCAGCTGAGGATTATATAAATGCTACGTTTCTCCCATAACCCCTCTCTGGCTGCACTCTTCATCACTTGACCCCAAGGTTCAGCCATGGCAACTCAAACAATGAAGGCAGTTCGTTTCCACGGACAACAAGATGTCCGACTGGAGGAGATACCCCTCCCCTCCCTTGACGAAAACTCAGTCCGCATCACACCCAAATTCTGCGGTATCTGCGGTACAGACGTCCACGAATATCTCGGTGGCAACAACCTCATTCCCAAACCTGGCACCCCGCACGGCATCACCGGAGAAACATCACCCCTCACTTTGGGTCACGAGTTCAGCGGTATTGTCGAAGAAGTCGGCAGTAAAGTTACTCGCTTACAGAAAGGTGATCGTGTTTGCGTCCAGCCCATTATCTACGATAATGAGTGCGGTTCATGCAAGCGAGGTCTTGTCAATTGTTGTGATAAGAATGGTTTTATTGGGCTGAGTGGTTGGGGAGGCGGTCTTTGCGAGACCACTGTTGTTCCGCAGGATGCTGTTAAGAAATTGCCTGATAATGTCTCACTTGAGGTTGGAGCTCTTGTTGAACCGCTTGCTGTAGGATGGCATGCGATAAAGATATCTCCTTACAAAGAAGGAGATTCTGCATTCGTTGTTGGCGGTGGACCAATTGGTCTAGCTGTTGTTCAGGCATTGATCGGCCGAGGATGCAAGAACATCATTCTTAGTGAGGTCAGCTCCAAGCGACGAGAGTTCGCAAAGAAATTTGGGGCTCATCATGTCTTTGACCCTACTAAAGATGACATCGTGGCCGAAGTCAAGAAATTGACTGGCGGTTCTGGTGCCGATGTTGGTTTTGACGCAGCTGGGTCTCAGCATGCAATTGATGCAGCTTTTGACTGTTTGAAGGCCAGAGCTGTGCTGGTCAACATCGCTGTTTGGGAAAAGAGGGCTCAGTTGAACATGAACCAGATTGTGTTTCGTGAACGATCATACGTCGGATGGTAAGTTTTTCCTCAGATCGTTGAAGCGGCTCTAACGTTGGGGTAGTGCAACATACGCTCTTGGCGATTTTGAAGAGGTCATTGAGGCGCTTTCGAACGGCAAAATTACACCAGAGGGCATGATTACAAAGGTTATCAAGATGGATAAGGTTGTTGAGGAGGGGTTCCAAACTCTGATCAATGATAAGGATAACCATGTCAAGATTTTGGTTGATGTCAGTGCTGGAGTGTGAAGAATGGTGAGGGCTTCCTGAAAGATGCTTGTTCAAGTATGTAGATTAGTTGGCGAGGAGTTGAGTATGAATTCTATTACATGGTTTTGTCTTAGCCCCAGCTGGGCTTGTCCATCATTCCTCCATAAAGATCAATCCCGAGATCCCCAAGTATCCAATCCATATACTCATCTGGACCCGTCATACCTGGCATACTGTACAGATCCGGAACGTTTTGCTGCATGCCCGATTCCTCAACCGGAGTAGCCATTGTATCTGCAGCCGTTTTTGCTACAAGATAAAACCCGGGCTCAAGCTGTTGCATCTCACGGACATAACGGGCTTTAACCATGAGTCTCTGAACCGGCCGCCAGAGATTTCCCCTCTTGCCGCTGTCCTTCATATTCCACCGATTATGCACCGTGTTCACAAATTCCCATGCTCGATCACACTCTGGTGAACTCGGGCGAGAGCAGATCTCGGACAGTACCAGAATTACAGCATGCCACTGGATGTGAGTTTTGGAATGCCATGTCCACTTAGAAATGCTCCGGTTTGTTAGTATAACGCTTGATAGCTCTAAAATCTCCATCGATGTAGCAAACAGCCGCTCTCGAGTAGCTTTGCTCATTGTTGAACTGTTGCCTTCGTTTGGCTTGCTTGGATAGTGAACGGCAAGCCATGTTCGGGCAATTATGAGGCGCGCGACTGTCGATGTGAGTAGCATAAAAGGTAGTGAATCATGGCAATAGCGTAAATATCGATCTTCCAATCTGTTCTTGAGACCTTGGACAACACTTTGACGATCCTCCAATGCTACGTCTGCCGCAGAACTCGGTGACGGGGACGCGTATCCGACTTTCCAGCCAGCTCTCATAGCCTCGCAGCGGATTAGGCAAAAAGTCATTTCAGTGTACCCTTCATGCTCTGTAGGGGCTTGCATCATCTGGGGAATGATATCGCTGTCGTTGATGTTAAGAGGAGGCTTCGTGTCAAACATGTCCTCGCGAACTATCGGCTCATAGCCATGAAACTCAGAAGAGCGCATGTCTAGTAGACATATATGCCACCAGAGCCTTCGGCGTAGTTCAGTATCAAAGGGCTTCAGACCAAAAGTGCTTCCATCGCGATGGAGACCCATAGCTTGCGCAATGTGAAAGATGAGCGAGGTCAGGGACCAGGTCGTTCTGGAATCATCTTCGTTCCTAAAGCCTGATAAGAATAGTACAGCTGCTTGGAGAAGAATGAGACTTTGTGTATTTAGCAAGTTTGCGCGCGCCATAGCTTGCTCAACTGCAAAGCGGAATTTATCGAGCGAATTAGAACGCGTTTCCCCAAGCATGGCTAGGCATTGATCCTCGTCCATGCTAATGACAGTAGAGTAATACAGGGCAAATAACAGGCACTCTGAGTTCCTATCCAACGAGTCTAGAGACACAATAGAGTCCCAGAACCAATGCTCAGTGGTGGGCATATGGAATATGTGAACTAGCGGAAGGACATTCTCACTAAAGATATTCAACAGAGTGACTGACAGGTGAATTGGTGGATGATATGAGAGAAGGGACTGATTTAGAGCACGGAAGCCCAATACTGCAGCGCTGGTTCCTAGCGGTGAAGCAATCTGGGGTAGGGACGTAGATGGAATATTCTCTTCTTCAGATAAAGGATCATGTAACATGTCGCGCAGTTCTTCGATCTGATAGTCATGTCAAGTTAATAATTGCTGCATGGGAACCTTGATATTAGAATACTAACTTCATTCCCAAGATTGGCCCATAAGATATTGCTGACGTAGTAACTCTTGCCATCATTTATCATCAGACGACCAAGTCGCTGCTCTATAGGAGCATCTGGAGTGGACTTTTCTAGCACTTCCGGAACCTTTCCAAAACAATCATGAGACGATCCAATCTCTGCCGCTCGTGTATCATTGCTCGGGGGTGAAGTATTGGGAGTAGGATCGATTTGACTGGTAAGTTGCTTAATGATGTTTTCGAGCTTTTGAAGCCTATCAACAAGACGAGTATCTAGCGTTCGAGATGATTGCTTTGCAGCTCTACCGCGACCAGCTGGATATGAACATTCGAAATTCGCTCGGAGGCAGTTGGAGCAAGGCTTTTGACGGTCGCATTTGACTTTCCGCTGTCGGCAAAAGACGCAACTGCGAAGAGGAAGTGGAGCGGGAGTAGTAGATGGAGATCCTGGGGTTTGCGTGGCTGACTGAGTTTCCGGAAACCCCGGAGGGGATAGGGCTGTTGTTGAAGAGTCCATGAGACTATGATCAAGATTATGAAGAGAATGAGAATGTCAATGTGAAAGTGCTGAGCTGATGCGTCTGTATCAGTGACCCCTTGTCGATCTTATCTTGGTGCTACACTAACGGGAATAGCACGGACCAAATCGGAGACGGACAAGCTTATGCGTCCCCGACGTACACTCAAATGTTAAATCTCGACCAATCAACTAGCCGCATTGCTCTAGTAGCTGTTAATGAGAACCTTGGTCTTTAGGCTTTGAATAGCCGCATCGGGGTCCGATATTATCGGATGCGGCATGGAGACCCCGATCGAAGCGGTTAATGTAGCAAAGCGAGAATTTTGCGTTCCGCATCATCGGCTGCTCGGCGGCCTGGTCGTCGCATAAAGGGACATGCCGTTATGAACTTTTACTCTGCCACAAGAGCGACTCTATATAAGCAAAAGGCGTGGTAGTACAACTGCAACCGGAATTCAGCTTTCTCCTTACCTCGTTTACCAAAAGATCCTCCAGCATCATGAGCGACGAGACTACAATAACACCCGAAATGGCTTCAGACCCAGAAGACCAGAAACCTAACATCAAGGAAGAATACCCAAACAACTTGGTAACTTTCGACGGTCCAGATGATCCATGTAACCCAATGAACTGGTCCTTCCGCAAGAAGTTCATCACCACAATCTCTTACGGTCTGACAACTTGCTGGATCACTTTGGCCTCCGCCATCTTTGCTGCTGCCATTGAACCTGTTTCTGCCGAGTTCAACGTCAACACTGAGACATCAGCTGCAGCAACTAGCTTGCTTGTCTTTGGCTTCGGTCTTGGGCCTCTCATCTGGGGACCGTTGAGCGAGCTTTATGGTCGTAAATGGCCCATCCTCATCGTGAATATCCGTCTCCATTTTTGTATATAATTGCTGACAGGCAACAGCCGTACTTTATCGCCGCAGTCTTCTCATTCGGTACCGCCACCGCGAAGGACATCCAAACTGTCCTCATAACACGTTTCTTTTCTGGACTCTTTGGCAGTGCGCCTGTTACGATCACGGGTGGGGTCATGGCTGATATATGGGCTCCTCATCAACTCGGTAACGCCATCGTCGCTTACGGTGTTACTATTGTTGGGGGACCGACACTTGGGCCCATCATTGGCGGAGCTATATGTTCTAGTCATCTTGGTTGGCGATGGACTGAGTACTTGACGGGTATTGTTATGATGGCCCAGCTTGGCCTTGATCTTTTGGTAATTGATGAGAGCTATGCACCGATCCTGTTGGCGAGGAAGGCTCATAAACTGAGACTGCATACGCAAGATTGGGCGTTGCATGCTAAGGTAACTATGGTCATGCGTTAAGGTTCTCATAGCTAACGGTGTAGCAGCATGAAGAATGGGATGTGTCGTTCAAAGAGTTGTATCAGAAGTATTTCATCCGCCCTTTCCAAATGATGGCAACACCCATCTGCTTTCTAATGTCGCTTTACGCCTCATTTGTCTATGGTAAGCTTGGCCCTTTATTATTAGTATTGTTACTTATTAATGCAGGCATTTTGTATGCAAACCTCGAAAGCTTCTCGATTGAGTACCAGGAAGTACGCCAATGGGGCCCAGTCGTTGGTACACTGCCCTTCATCGCACTCCTGATTGGTATTCTCTGTGCAGCAGCTGTCAATATTTACAACAACAAGTATTATCGCAGGAAGCTCATGGAGAATGGATATAGGGCAGTCCCAGAAGCAAGGTTATCTCCCATGATGCTTGGAGGCATCGTCTTTACAGCGGGTCAATTTTTGTTTGCATGTAAGTTACGGCGTCATTGTCGATGAACTCCATTACTGACAACACAGGGACATCATCACCGAACATCAACTACTGGCCATCCATAATCCGTATCGCACTGACTGGCCTTGGCTTCACAACCATTTTCCAAGCTGCACTTGGCTACCTCATCGATACGTTCACTCATTACAGCGCAAGTGCAGTTGCAGCAAATACCTTTATGCGATCAATGCTCTCTGGCGCATTTCCTTTGTTCATCATCCCCATGTATCACAATCTTGGCGTGGACTGGGGAACAACCGTTTTTGGCTGCATTGCTGCGGCCTTGGTTCCTGTTCCGTATTTGTTCTTTTTTTGGGGCAAAAGGATCAGAGGTAAAGGAAAGTGGAGTAAGGATAGTGTATAGTTGAAGCATGGAAATCCTTTCTTTACGAATTGGTTGGATTCTCTGAGTTTGTTACAGTGAAGGGCCTTCAAGGCTATGCCTCGGAATCTCAATGGAAATTGACTTCTGAACTTGGTAGTTAGTATGTCTCTATGGGAAAGCTTCGACATAATATGATGTAATGTCGTTGTGATAACCTAAGCATTCACTATGGATCAATCCTTTGTTTACTCCCTCATTTGTCCCTCTAGGTGTTGTTTATTGTTCACATAATAGTATTTGTTCTTCAAAGACTTCTTGGTCACAGCACTCGTGCTGTTCAAACTTTCCACCTAAACCATCTGATTGGATTGTTGAACACTGGATGCACTTAGAATACCATTAAACAAACCGTCATTAAACACTTGAAACACATACTCGATATAAGATTCCATATTTCAGTTCGATAAAACCTCACCACCAGACCATTTTATTACCGATAACTCCAACATGAACAGCTTCAATACCACTGACCTCTTCACTAACCAGATCATGATGGACAACGAAACGAAGGCCTGCGAGAATGCTGAGATTCAATACCGATTCGAAACTCTAGAACATGAAGTTCATGTTCTGAAGCTGGACAATGCAATGCTGGCTCGCAGGATCGGCACTTTCGATGGCTCTAACCCTAGGCCTTCAAGCTCTTCCTCATTAGTCTCAGTAGAAGAGGGGGAAATCATTGAATTTCCTTACTTGGTATATTGCTCTTCAGGTCCTCTGCAGGCTGAGATACAACACCGAATCGAAGCTCTGGAGAGTAAGCTTCATATTCTGAAGTGGCATACTGAAGTTCTGGATCACAGAGCTAAGCATTGGCGGCTCTAACCCAACCCTTCCAAGTCGACCGACGATGTTGAGAGTTCTTCCATATCAGTCTCGGGGACTGGGAAAGAAGCTTCTTCTCTGTCCTCGGGTCATTATTCTTTGACCCCTGAGTTTGAGGCATTGCTAGATCGGCTTGAACGATCTGGACGAATCAAAAGACGCAAGAGCCTTTATTATTTTAGCACGGCTGCAAAACCGGAGCAACAGAGAGAAAATGAAATCACAATGACTAATTACTTCAGATTCATGTCGGATCCCGATCTAGTGGACACAATACGAGTACCAAAGTACGTGTTGAAGGCTTGTAATGTCGTGGATAACCCGCATCCATTCCTTTCTATCAAACATTCTGTTCTCACCGATCTTATTCTCGATTCCAATCAAAGAATAAAGAACAATGTCTGCAGTGTTTTTCTTCGACGCGCTGTCAGGAGAGAGCACCGATATGACTACAATGAGCTCAACAGTGACCACTCCCATGGCTGGTACTGGCTATCTACTCATGAACCTGGCGACACCTTGGCTGGTGATATTGAGGTTCTTTGTTTACCGAACCAAGAGGTGGTTGATATCATCCAACGTGGCATACCCATCTTCGAAGATCGCTCTTGGCAGCTGTTTTCCTCTGGTCATCTCGAGTATTTCAAACCGGACTTTAGTTATTTCGAGGCAGCTGATTATCGTGTTTTGGCATGGCGAGTATGCAATATGGATGGAATCGTGCCTCTGTGGATGGATCGTCGTGGCTACTGGATATCTAAGGTACCCGTCCCAGGATGGTCTTAAGGTCACATATTATCTTTAATTTGTGAAATTTCTTAATATATCGCGGGGTTTAGGCTGTTGTTGGGTTTGGATGGGTGTGTCGGTAAGTATAGATTCTACAATCTGTCGATTTTCCTTTTATATACCGTTTCTCAACAATTTGTCTCTACACTCTCCTCCAGGAAGAAAATCAGTTATTAACTAATTGCTTCTGGGTAAACCCCACAATGGATTTTGAGTTCTAAGACATAATAGCTTTACCTAGTGAAACTTGTGAATCGACAACAGGCTGGTTGGCCACATCCAGCATACGAGATCGAATCCCCAGACTAGTCCTATCTCTATTTACTTCTTCGTAAATTAAGATAAGAATAGAGTTAATCAGCTTACTTCTGTTACAAAGTCAGGCATTACCTCGCTCCATAATAGGCCCCAAACGTTCCCCCAGCAAATCATCGACCATGGTTGCAAGCTTTGCGGTAGCACCCCAATTGACGGCAGCAACGTCAACAACGGCGAGCTGACTGTTAACGTCGTTACCAATGCTCGCAAGCGCAGTCCATCCCCATCTGGCTTCACGAAGCGCAGCAGCCCCAACAAACTGGCCGAGCGCAGCCTAGGTATCAACTGCCATAGCAGCTCTACCTGCAGAGTTGGTGGTATTGGATACTTGCCTGATGCTAAACTGAAAGATGTACGCGACGTTATTGCAGCCGGCGATGAGGGCATCTTTACTAACGGGGAGCACATTGCATGTATTCCGTTTGTTACTAGAAGTTTATATGCTTTCTATCAGAATATTGGTAGCTGAATATTCACTAAGGAATAGATAGTCTCTTTTCTTGACTCTCTTTGCGATTATGGATGTACCAAATGTGGCAGTATTCCTACTGATGCTGGCAATAACGTTGACAATAGAGAACTGACTGTCAACTTTGTGGCCTAAACCTTGCGCAAGATGGCTAGAACTGTTTCGGATTGTTTGACCCAAGCCATTTCGCGTCACTGGCAACAGTGTCAAGATCTTCAAATTCTCTGATACTAGTTACGGCATTACTAGTGTGGAAGGGGGAAGGTGGAAAGGCTAGCAAACAGGCGGAGAAAACATTGCAGGCGAAGTAAGCTGGATGATAACTACAAAGATTAGTGACAATTAATCTAATTGCTGCACCACAATCCTGAAAGACATTCTCAGGAACTAACTGTATTGCACTTGCTTGTAAGCTTTTATTTGCTTTTATCTAATCATCTATGCTCTGCTTGCTGCGTGTAACTTGTCTGGACAAGGATCCCCTGCTTGCTGATATTCTCAGCTGAGCTTGAATGGGTAGACACTATGTTGTCCAAGGCGGAGCCGCCTGTTATACGGTTAGTCAACTCCACTTCATCATCATGATCTCCAAGCTTGAGTTTATCGCCTCCACCAAAATATCTGGACCCTCCATATGTAAACATTGGCCCCTTTGAGTTCGATGTACCGCTCTTCCACTGCTTGGAGCCGGTTCCCGTTCCTCTAGCCTCTTGGCTCCCGAATGTTGATGAGATCTTGTCTCGGACGATATGTCGTAACGGTGCAAGGTGCGGAAGGCATGCTGATACGATTGCAATGCATGGTTCGAGATCAGACCAGATAAACACGGGCCCCATGGCTCTTGTGACGTCTTTTGTCTTGGTGAGTTCGGTCAGGAAGTGGATACGCACTGCGCTGGCGGCACATACACTATCGATGCCTGTTAGTCTAATACTCTTGACAGTAATGTTAATGATAACTTACAAACCACCTAGCATGAGGATGCCAGTAACGCCGATTCTCTTCCTCAGTGACATTTGTAGCCGAAATATATGCGGTATAGGTATAAGCAAGATATAGAAGTCGTTGACCATATTGATGATACCCAGAGCAAGAAAAAAAGTGTTAATGTCAATGCAGGTGCCTTTTGTTCCTGCAAACTGAGTCCAAAAGTGCTCGAATGGACGACAGGCATTCCCCATAGTCACCCAGACAACAATGGGATATGATATGGAAAGGAAGTACCCGAATTTCATGGATAGGCGGAAAAGAAGCTCGGTCGTGGTGAAAATGCGGTTGTAGAAGAGAAGGATGGAAATCTTGATGACAGCACAAGAAGCTGAGTACAAAAATGTGTATCCAAATAATATCTGAGCTTGTTTAGCTGGAGGAAAACACATGAATTTGCCAGATATTTGTATTTACCTTGTATATTTGCTGAAGGTCGTCTAGATCAACAGCCCATATATGCTTGCCTGCACCGTAAGAGCCACCTTGTAGCTGTTAGAATAACGAAGAGGTGGAATGGAGGTCTTATCGATAACCTACCTGCCATGGCTAAGCCTGCAGTTCCTCCCACGAGTGCCTGTTTGTAAAGCATCTCTGTCAGCTTCTGATTTCGATGGAAGGACTTTTATTACCATAGCTATGATGATAACCCAGTCATCCCAGTGTATCTTAGTCCGCTGGATATTCCTTGCTGCAAATCGTAGAGTGATGGCGATTAATGCTAGAATCAGCACGGTGATGATAGCAGCTCGATCAGAAGTTGCTGTGTTGGCGCTGAGATCAATATCAGGGGGAAGAGGGCCAGCGATAGCGATGATTCGAGGATCTATTGGAGGCTCCATCGCTTCTATTTCAGTCGTCCATTCGATCAAATGCGTGTTTGTTTAAAGAGAGACAATTTGTGTAGAGTACAGGCTACTAAACTTGAGTAAGTGTTTGCCAGAAAATTGAGATATGGAGGTGTTCTTTCTGCTGCAAAAGTAAGGAATGAGCATAAGCAGACCTGGGACAATATCTTACGACGCAGCAACATCATATGCATGCAACCTTGTACTTGCAAGGCCTTTTGCGTACCATTACTGACCTGAAGGAGTTTCTCGAGACGTGAATGCCCACTTTATATCCCTAGCATCACAACCGCACCAACCAAAAACTAGTCCGAGCATTTCCGGCTTGTTCCCACAAGTGTATACCGGGCCGCCTTCCGCTGACCAATCGATACCTTGCAAGAACTGGGATCTGATCCCATTTCCGGGTTTTATTCCCTCAGAGGTTTGTGGATGTCTTGAGAATTAGTTTACAAATACAGGTCGATCTCTGACTCAATGTAGTATTGCCAAGAATATTTTGTAAGAGGTCCACCTAACATGGTATGACACTTTATGTGTTATTGCGCGGGGGTGCATGGTAAATGTGAGTCCGATTTCGTTGACGTATTTATATGAAAAAGCAGCTCTTACTAAAGACTGTAGTTCTATTAGGCAAAAGGCATTCTTACTCAAGCCTCGTATATGTCATGTTTCTCCTCTTCATCAAGTGTTCACTGCTGCTGGGATATAGATGGCGTAGCAACTGATCGGAGGTTCTGCCTTATTAGTCACTTAGTCTGGGGGTGAGCAGTCAGGGGTCAACCAACACAGTATCATATGCCTGTCGTAGTTAACGTAGCATAAATAGATATAATCATGTCAGTCCTTCTAGCATCCTTGTTTCCATTATTATTACTCTCTTTAATCATCATTGCTTTTTTCACATTGCAGATCTTGATCCTTCGGCTACCAGCATGACCACTTTAAGCGATGTTCCCGAGCTCACAGCTATAGAGCGTGTCGGGCCAAGGGGCTACCTCCGCTATGTTTTTCCAATGCGATTGGCAGATAACTATGATCTTGATGAAGTCTTTGGCATTCTCAAAGGGGGCTACAAAGCTGCCTGCCAGAGGATTGGCGTCATGGCTTCTGAGGCAGTGTCGGATCCCGAAGCCAAACAGGCCAATGTCCTCAAGTTGCAGAAACTGCCAGATGATCTGATTGGAAACATGAGCATGAAGGACCTACGAGATCCAAAATTCTATTCATGGGACTATGAAGAGCTGAAAGCGAAGCACTTCCCCATCTCGGCATTCGACGCTGATCTGCTTATGCCTGGCCCTCTGTGGCCACAGCCAGGAAAGCCTATCCATATTTCCCTCGCACAAGCCAGCTTCATACGGGGTGGTGTGCTGATCGGATGGTGTGTCTTTCATATGGTTGGTGATGCCACTACATACCTCACCTGGACCAAAATCTGGGCAGAAGAGTGCCGTCGCATCCAGGGGCTCAAGATATCGACTCCAGTTCATATTGACGATGCTATGATCACCGACAGGGGACGTGTTACAAGACCCTCAGGTCATAACAAAGGACTTGGGGAGGACCATCCGGAGTATACAATCCTACCTTTTACGCCAACTGGTGCATCTCCCGCAATGCTGAGCACGACATTTCGCGGACAGCTCTTCTACTTTTCTCCATCGGCACTCGCTTTTCTCAAGGCCGAAGCGTCACCAGTTCATGCAACTAAGCCAACAGATCAGCAATGGATCTCTACCAACGATGCTTTTTCGGCTCTGATGTGGCGTACTGCAGTCGCAGTCCAAGCTCCTATCAGTAGTCTCAATGATGACGAGAATCCGCACTCAGTCTTTAACATTGCTGTTGATGGCCGTAAGCGTACCGACCCTCCAGTGCATCCTCAAACCTTGGGATGCTTTCTGCAGTATATCTCTGTGTCGGCACCCATTCGTGAAATCCTCAGCACCCTAAGCCTAGCCGATCTTGCAGTGCTCATCCGCAAGGAGATGTTACTGCGCCTCAACAGCCAATTCACAGATGATGTTGTAACACTTATTGACCAACTAGAGGACGTGACGAGGCTAGTTCCAACAGCATTCTTGGATGTTCTCGGCAAAACGTCTGTACAGACCTCGTGGGCTGAGTTCGACCTGGCAACTGTGGAATGGGGGCCGCTACTGGGAGATAGGATTGAGTCTATTCGATGTCCCAACACCGGCATCCTACCTGGCTGCCATGTTGTTCTACCTACCTTACCAGATGGTGGTGTAGAGGTCGTATTCGGTACTGAGGGGGAATTGTTGCAGAAGGTCCTTGAAGATCCTCTGTGGATGAAGTTTGCCGAGCCAAGGGCAGTTGCAATGTAATTTTTAGCACTTATTAGTTAGCTTTATAAGATCCTGTACCATCTCCTTGAGCACAAATTTGCATTTAAGAACATTACCATACATTGCATTAGACCAGGAAGCTAATTATCAGGAACCTAAATAATAAATAATAAAATGACAAACAGCAAATACAACCCTTCCCCTAAGTCAATTCTCATTGAAGAATCTCGGAGCTTCAACCAGATCGATGATTGCCATGGTGCCCAATTTGTGGTCACGCTTGATGATTGAGTTGTAGTGGCAGGAGATATTCCGAAAGAAGCCGGGAAACCTCCCTTGATACCTTGTTCTTTGGCGGACAATTCAACTGTGCTCGCCCAGCTATTCAAAACTTGAAAATGATCTGATGTGTAAACTCTGGCCGAGGGACGCATACAGTTATTGGAATTCAGGGGAGACAATAACGTGCAAGTATGACAGATGTATAAGGGCTGAATAATGGGGAATCATTGAGGGAATTCACTTTATATAATGCAGCTAAAGACTAAAAGGAACAAATAACGTTACCTGTTGACCATTTTTAATCGAATGTATGTGAAAGCGATACATGAGATAATGTGTAAAATTATCCCAAATACGTCCATGAGTGGCCACCAGATTTTGGAGCTGATTGCTGTGGCGCAGCTGAAAATCAATAGTCTGGCTCAATGCATGCAGCCTTTAATATCACACATGAGACCTGTTTTTGCACTGGAATTCTGACAGTTAGGCAAGGGAATCCAATCATCGCATCAAGAGCAGATGGCATTGTAGAAATGTGGACACGGCCTTTTGAGCAAGGAATCTCAGTATATATTGCTTAATAATCCCCTTTAAACAGCAGATCCTTTTAAAAGCTCAAACAAACTTCTCACCGTAGTCTCATCATGTGATTTTCCTTATATCTCAAATTCCTGCTAGTTGTGCACTCAAACATCCCAGGTCGCTGTATATAAGGCCTGTCTGTAAAGCTGTCACGCGGAATGATGACTTGCGTTATCACTGTCTGAGGCCTCTGGATAATAGCAGATTTGAAACTGATGACGTATAGGATATCTTTTTTCTTCTGCAATTGCGTTGGCAGTTGGTATGCTGTCCGAAGTGTGCTTTGAGAAGTGTTATTTAGGTTTGAATCTGGCCAAGAGCTGACGCAAGGAGCGTGTATTACCTCGACATCTTTCTCGTTAATGGTGTAAGGGGAAATAAAATTCGGTGTCTCAAGCGACAGCTAAAATCTCCTTAAATAAGAAGTGGTTAGGTGATCATTGCCACCATTCCGATTAACATTTCAAGGATCTGGTTGGGAAATATGGCCAGACTTACTGGACTGAGACCTAAGAGCTTTTCCCTCGTAGTCAGCTACGTAGTTAAGCCTTTCAAAGTTAATAGGTCTCAACCCAGCAAAAATCACCTTTCAACCCCCTTAAGGCTGTAGAGGTCGTATTTAGGACTGAGGGTGAGCTGTTGCAGAAGGTCTGCAAAGATATTAGATGTATGAGGTTGGTAGAGCCAGGATAGTTGCACAAATCTATCCGATCAACTTTTAGATAACTTGGCGTCGAAGTTGAGACCAAGACCAAAATAAGCCTCAGTCCTGACATCCAAACACACTCACTTAAAGTTTCAAGTCAAGTCCACAATGCAAACAAAAAGTCATTTAATAATTCTAAGATTGATAAACTACCATGTTCGGACAGCATAGCTTAACAGCTACTGACTCAGCTTAAGTCGTTGTTTGAGCGACGCAGTTTGACGCACTACTCGAATTCTCTCCACTGTCTCACCACTTCATATAAACTATCATTGTGACCAACATTGCCAGGGAAAACAACATAGTTCAAACCTGGCCATTTCGATTCCGGCTCATCGCATCGCCACATTGGGACTCCAGGTGCAGCTTGACCAACAATAAGAGCACGTTTCATTCTCAAACCCTTGGTCGCCATATCAGATGACGTGATTCCTCCCTTTGCAATAATGTATCGTGGCTTTTGTTGTATTCCTTGGAGGAACGATACCAGGGCCAATGCTACCGTTGATCCAATGTCTAGACTTTCGACTTCATCTTTTCCAACGATGAGCTCTCGGCTGGTCATGACCAAGACATCCTGGCCACTCTTGATCTTCTCTGAAGCCAGTTCAATAGCCTTTGCAATATCCTCCTTGGCTGCCTCATCAGACTTCAGCAAGGCCTTGACGTTCAACGTGATAGTCGTCAAATCACTTCCTGACTTCTGAACCAAAGAGTCCAGCTGCGCGGTAGTCTTGGGTACATATGACCCTGCTATGATGAGACCACCGACACTCTTGGATAAACCGAGCTGGCTAGCAGAAAGAGGTGGGATAGATGAGATTCCGAGGCGCGCTGAGACAAATGCAGCGCCTGTTCGGTACAAGAATCGCTTTCCTTGCTGGGACGCCTGTAGAAGGGCGGTGACAACAACATCGATGTCTTCATCTGCAGCCGCATTGATAACGAGCACAACAGGACTCTTGTCTCTCTTTGGAAGCTGCATAATCTTGTTCAAAACAGCATTGGGACCACCAACACGGATCGTCTCCAAGTCGATGGAGTCAATATTGTCATGCGTGATATTGCCCTTCGACTTCTCCACCACATAATCCCGAAGATTGGAACTCTTGTACCCGAACGTAGCATCCTTCGCAAAAGGCGTTTCCGCGGCAGGTATGAGTTTATCACCTTCATGAACATAGTGGATATCGTTGATAGTGTATCTCCCTCCCTGAAGGAAGAACGGGCATAGGATCCAAGCATCAAATGCTCCATTGACATGTTCCACTGCCTCAGGCTCAAGAGGGAAATGTCCTCTTAGAATAGAGTCGCCCCGTAACACTACCTCATAGGGAACATTCGTCTCCCGAGAAGCTGTCTTCAAATTGGTGCAAATCTCAATCATGAGCTGTCGTGCTTGCGGGGGATGAAGGGCGCGTGAATTGGTGAGGATGAAGAAGCCATTGCCGGTGCCGACTTGGTTAAAAGTTGAGACAAGATTTTGAACGTCCCATACTGTTAGAATGGTGATATCATGACAGGTTTGGGTTCCTGTTGGGTCATCATCAAGGATAACTAGGAGTGGCGCCGGTGATGAGCTGTTTTGGATAGAGGAGCGTGTTTGAGTGCGGAGTTGCTGATGTGAAGTTGGAACTGGAGGCAAGGCGAAGAGAGCCTCAGATAGGTTGAGTGTACCTGTTTGTGCCATGATTATTAGCTGTATGGAGAATTGAAAGGTGTATCTTGTTTGAGAAACTCTGATATTGGTGTAGATGTTAATTGAGATAAATAATCGCTGTCTTCCGATCGAGTTTAGGGTAGCCGATGCGTGACCAGGTTCTTATCCGACATCCGCAAGCTGGTCCATGTCTATCGGTCTTCATCCCTATTGGTCACAGCAGACAACAGAAGCCAGCCTTGCTAACACGAGGCTGTACCATTTCGACTCCCAAATAACGAATAGTCGAGGCTCTGATGTAAGCATAGCAATTTGCAAAGTTTGTGCAAGTTCTGACAGCCCTTGGAAAACATTGAATCTCATATCGCTGCTCTACTCAGTTGAGTCTATTTACACGAATCTCCATTCATACTGTGGGACGAAATGAATTTACGCATAAAGCACATAATTCTATACTCTGTTGTGCAGATGCATACCAGCACAATTCCAGGATAACTGCTTCATAAACCATAGTGTACTAATTATTCCTGACCCACAATGATCAAACCCATGTACATGAATTTGCGGAGGCACTCGGACTGATCATGCCTCTGTGCACCTCCGCATTACCCCAGTAATGGATCTTTACCATATTTGTTCTAGTACGAGGAGTAATCTTGGCTGACTAACTTCCCCCCCGCGTTTTCAATCTGAACAACTTTGACATGTTTTTGGTCATGAACCATTGGAGAAAACTGCATATCAAGTCAAGATGTCGAAGCGAAATGGAAGTACCGCGACTCAAGAGTATGAGGGAAGTGTGGTATGTTGTTGATGCAATTGATCTGCAGTATGCACGAGCGCTGATCAGAGCAATAGCCTCCTCCTAAACGAGTGGCGATAACTTCCAATTCGGAGCATCCCGTTGCTCATATCTCGCGACATATCAGGGCATGTACAACATGTCGAAAGCACAAGGTAAAGAGATTGAGTCACGTCAACTGAGATGAACTGAGCCTTATGTATTCAGATCAAATGCTTCATGGACGATTCTGGACCGCCATGCCGACGGTGTAAAGAGAAGAAGTTAAGCAACTGCGCCGTTAGCAAGAACTTGCAAACCATTATTGATGAGAAAACTGAGTACGTTTGGTATCTCATCAATTTCGTAAACCTCACTTACACATGCCAGATTATCAGAAGCCATGTTGTCAGACCTGGATCAGATGTATACAGCGGTTAAAGAGATGAGGAGTATTATGGGTTTACCTGAGCTACCACCATTACAAACATCACGGATGAACAAACGAAAAGACAGCTCATCAGCACCGCCACCACCAGAACCAACCACCCATCAACTCCCAGAAAACAACTACGGTCCTTCATGCGATAACTCACCGAAACTCACGCCAGAAGACGATAGACTACCGCATGCTCCTATCCATTCTCTGTACACGCTGACTCGCATGAGAGCGCTCCGATCGCCTGGGAGCGGGAATGATAACCCGAGTCAAGCAATCAATGATTTTATTTCTCAAGGACAGATTTCACTGACCGACGCTGAACGATTATTCTGTATTTATCGAGATCGCCTTGATGGATTCATATACTACATCGGATGCCCTTATAAAACCTTGGAACAGCTCCGTCGAAAGTCCTCTATCCTATGCGCGGCTATTCTCACCATCGCAGCGCTTCACGACCCTGCGGCTGATAAAGTATACGGCGTGTGCAACTCCGAGTTACGCCGGTTGACTGAAAAGTCGATGCTCCAACGCCAAGGCGATAGAGATTACTTCCGAGCACTCAGTATAGCATCATATTGGTTGAGCGATTTATCCTGGACTTTGTCAGGCCATGCGATTAGACGAGCTGCAGAATGCAACATACACAACAGCTATAGTTTAGCCATCAAGGACCAATCGGAAGAAGCCATGGACGCTGCGCGAATCTGGTCCATTCTCTATATCTGCGACCAACATCTTGCGATTCTATATGATAGGCCGGCGATCATACAGGATGATTGGCTTACCCAAGATTGGGAAGGAATCTTGAACTGTCCATTGGCTACGGATCAAGATGAAAGACTCATGAGTCAAGTTGAGTTAATGGGTATCTTGCGGAATATTCGACGGCTATTTGGTCCTGACAAAGGAGAAGAGATTCCAAGATTGTATCTCAGTCAAATAGGGCACTATCATCGACAACTAGACCATTGGATTACGAAGTGGACCGATCGTCTTCCTGGTATGTCTATAGCTGCCCCTTTTGAACATGACTAACCAGAGGCAGAGGGACATCCCAACATTGGAGCGTTTCCAAGAAAAGGCGCTCTCTTTCACTTCCATCTCGCCCAATTGTATCTCTACTCGCACGTTTTCCGCGGACAGTCAAACCAAATACCCAGTCACTTCCTTGACACAGCATCGATGGCGGTCACTTCTGCATCAGCTATCATCGACATTCTCCTCACAGATCCCGATCTTTCAACAAGTATCGTTGGCATACCATCTTACCTTTTGTCCATGACGGCATTTGCAGCTATGTTTCTCGCCAAGGTGTCACATAAATATGGTGACAATCTGTTTAGACGTGATCAGGCACTTGATCAGATCACAAGGCTCATCAGCCATTTCCGATCATTGTCAATGGGCAAGTGGCATTTGGCTAATCTTATGATCCGAGGCTTGGAGACTGTGACGAGTCTTCTTACCTCACAAGGGGCTCAAGACAAAGTCCAGAACGCCATTTCGTCAATGATGCCAGGGAGTGAAAACAATCAAAGCCTCGAAGACGTCTATAACGCAAATCCTGATATGTTTGGCAGTATGGATGGCGGTATAATACCAACGTGGGATACAACCTTTGGACTGTCACCCATATTTGGCTTTGATCCGTCTCTTCTTGATGTGGATGGGTATATGCAGTCAATGGCTATCTTTCCAAACACTGAAGGAACATGAAGGAATCTCTCAATTGAGAAGTGGTATTCATCTATGTATTTATCCCCAAAACCCTATGCTTGACCTCTCGACCCATCGGCTTACATGCCCTGAATGTTCCTTGGACGGTATTCGCTCTCCAAATATTCCAACTCTTCTGGTGTAAACTTGACGTTCAAGGCTTCCACGGACTCTTTGATTCTATTCTCAGAGTTTAATCCCAGAATAGGATAGCAACCCTTATGCAGAACCCACGCCGTAGCAACAAGCGCCATACTGATACCCTTATCAGCCGCAACCTTTTCAACCCGATTCACAATCTCAAGATTTGCATCCGCAAACCACGTCTCCGTCTTTTTATCACTCTGACTTCGAATCGTCTGATTCGCCGCATCATTCTTGCTAGACAGAGGCTTAGCGAGGAGACCTCGGGCGATAGGACTCCAAGGAATGACACCGACGCCTGTGGCCTCGCAGAAAGGAAGCATCTCACGCTCTTCCTCTCGGTACAGAAGGTTGTAGAAAGGTTGCATTGAGATGAATGGTGTCCAGCCTTTTGATTGGGCGATGTACTGCAGTCGTGCGAATTCCCATGTGTACATTGATGAAGCACCAATGTAACGAACTTTGCCGGATTGAACAACGTCGTGAAGAGCGCGCATGATCTCTTCGGGTGGTGTTTCACGGTCTAGACGGTGAATTTGAAGGACATCTAACAAGTCAGCAGTGTAATGGGTGAAGAGGAAAAGAGGCTTACCAATGTAATCGGTACCAAGTCTTTCAAGACACTTGTCAACAGCATGGAAAACATGCTTCCTGCTCAAACCCATCTGGTTGACGAGCGGACCATCGTTAATACTAGGAGGTCTTGTACCATCATCCATGACAGGGTTGAAAATCTTTGACAGGATGACGACCTTTTGGCGAGGAATATTGAACTTTTTTAAAGCCTTGCCAATAATTACTTCTGACTCGCCATTGGAGTATGTATCAGCTGTATCCCAGGTGTTGATGCCTTGGTCGTAAGCAGCCTTGAGAAGCTTCAGGCCATCTTCTTCGTCAAGAACCCAAGGTGAACCTTGCCATGAACTTGAGCCGAATGTCATGCATCCGAGGATGACCTTTGAGATCTTGAGACCTGTGTTGCCGAGTCTAGATCTGTTAGTTGGGACATTGGAGACAGTGGAGTTGCTTACCTAACGTATTCCATTTTGAAGTCGGTGACGAGGATTGTGAATGATGATGATGCTACGACTTGGCGAGTCTTCTTGTTATTTTTATCAGATTTAAATACCGCTTTTTATGACACTCATACTCCAGCCGATCCGGTCAACGCTGATATCGCCGATATTCCCTTCCCCGCATTATTCTACGAATCCACAAGAATGATCAACCCCTCACCTCCAACACTCTGTGAATCGGCCATCCTTCCAATTGGTCAACAGGCCATTCAAAGTGGAATTAGGTTCGGGCTAATATCCGCTGAGATCGTGGGGAAGCAGAGAAATCTACGCCGTGGAATTGATGTTTTAAACCACCAAGACGATACTCATCGCAGCACCAACAGTCTCGACATCCAGCGCAAATATTCATCATGGCGCCAAATCTTCAAACAATCCCTGTCCCTTCATCGACAGTTCAATCTCATGCCTCAAACCTCTTGCAACTCCCCAACAAGACCGTGTTATGTACCTGGTTTGGTGGTTCTCAAGAAGGCCTTCCAGATATCAGTATCTGGCTGTCTCTACTAGAGCCAGGATCATCATCTTGGACTACCCCGCAGAAGATCTCTTTTGACGAGAACAGAAGTTGTCAAAACCCCATCTTGTTCAGAGCACCTCACAATGGGGAGATCTGGTTGCTTCACACTTCCCAAGACGCGGGTAATCAGGATGGTGCTTATATCCTGAAGCGTACATCCTCTGATCAGGGTCGCACGTGGTCTGAAGCTAGTTGTCTACTCCCTGATGCCACTGGTATCTTCATTCGACAGCCTATTGTCATTGATGGTGAAGGGACTTGGATTCTGCCAGTCTTTTACTGTCGCACGGAACCTGGTCATAGATGGATTGGCAGCGATGACATCTCTGGGGTACTCTACTCAGAAGACAATGGTAAAACATGGAAGGAAAAGCATGCCTCAGATAGTGTTGGCTCAGTTCACATGAACATCATCCCTCCAGCACCTGGCCAGTCATCTTGGGTTGCATTCTACCGCAGCCGTTGGGCAGACAACATCTACCGCTCAATATCTAGTAACGGCATAGACTGGGAAACACCGAAAGCAACAAACCTACCAAATCCCAACAGCGGCATCTGTGCAGCCCGTCTATCATCAGGCCACATCGCAATCGTCTTCAACAGATCAAACGCATCAGCCAATACCCTCAAAAGACAGGGTTTATACGATGATATTACACCTGAGCACGATAAGCGACCGAATCAGGTTGCAAAAGCAGGCAAGGATGCGATTTGGGGAACGCCTAGAAAGACACTCACGCTTGGGGTTTCGGAGGATGAGGGGGTGACTTGGAGGGAACGTGTGCTTGAGGATGGTGATGGCTTTTGTGGGACGAATAGTTCTTCAGGACAAGAGAATAGGGAGTTGAGTTATCCGAGTATTTATATCGAAAAGGACGGGGATACGGATGTAGCGCATGTTGCGTATACTTGGCATAGACAGCATATTAAGTATGTGAGGATTGATGATGTTGAAGGATGGGTTAACTCGAAATAGAGGGCAGATAGCAATTAAAAGAAACATGAATAAACGCAATCCATAACTGCTGTCCTAGAAAACTCTGATTTCTCTTGTCTTATTAGAGTCTGATAACTTGAAGATGAACTTTTAGGGCCACTCTTTCTCACCTTTTCACAAAACGGGTGAGACCGCACATTGACTGTCGTACATGAAGTACCCTACAGCTGTTCATAATCATTTGCATTCTAATCATTAATGTTCTTCGTGACTTTGCCCTCGTTTCTTGGAAAGATTATGCTAACACGTCTAAAGCCATAAGCCATCACTTGTGTCCCCTTTTTCTTGGGTTCATCACTGGAAAGC
Source organism: Fusarium burgessii (assembly GCA_002980515.1). NCBI lineage: Eukaryota > Fungi > Ascomycota > Sordariomycetes > Hypocreales > Nectriaceae > Fusarium > Fusarium burgessii. The sequence continues at coordinate 10,920 of PVQA01000857.1, read as the reverse complement.
CTTAGCAATCGCCGGATGACTGTCACCGCGTCTTTTGTGGCAAAAGAAAAAAAAGCATATCCAACTCTTTTGACGTCCCAGCTCGGTCTCGTTCCCGGTTTATAGACATGGTGTAAAACCCGAGAGTGTCTACCCAGCCAATGGGATTTCTGACCGCGACCCCATAATCGGCCAAGAACCCCAACCGAACAGAGCACTCTCTGCCTAACCAGTGGCTAACAAGCACTGTAAGCCATGGACCGAAGACTGGCGATTTGCTTAGATTTGGAGACCCAGACAACAGCGATAAAAGAAAGCGAATTCAGAGATGGTGGAACAATCTTTACTACCATGGTCTAGACTTTAAGCATTCTCTCCAAGCAGCATCAGATAAACGGCATCAGCGTCTTTAGTTCTCAACCCAAAACACCCATAATGACACAAACAAAGGATCATGTTCTAATAACCGGAGCCGGTGGCTTCATCGGCCAAGAACTCATAACATCCCTTCTCAAAGACATGCCTTCCGCTCACTTCACCCTCACCGATATCATCACACCTCCCATCCCCAAAGGAGCAGAGAGTCAGGTCACATTCCTAAAAGCGGATCTGACAGACCCCTCGGACGTTGCATCACTTCTTTCGAACCGCTTCAGCCACGTCTACATCCTTCATGGCCTTATGTCCGGTGGCGCAGAAGCCAACCTTGATCTAGGTCTCAAGATCAACGTTGACTCGGTGCGAAGCATCCTTGACGTGCTGAGGACGCAGTACCCTGGTACAAAAGTGATTTTCGCTAGCTCTTGCGCTATCTATGGTCAGACGGATCTTGTGACAGAGTTTGGAACGCTTCCTCAACCTAAAAGCTCATATGGCATTCAGAAGCTACTTGTTGAGCTCTTGATCAACGATTATTCCCGTCGTGGTCTTCTTGACGGACGCATAGTTAGATTACCTACTGTTATTGTCCGCCCTGGAGCACCTTCAGCTGCTGCTTCGAGCTTTGCATCAGGCATCGTTCGAGAGTCCCTACAAGGTGTACCCAACATCCTACCCGTTAGTAGGGATCTCGAGCTTTGGGTATGTAGCCCAATAACAGTGATCAAGAATCTCATGAAGATCAAAGACGTTCCAAAGGAGAAATTCGGTTCTTCAAGGGTAGTGAACTTGCCAGGCATTACGGTCACGGTGCAAGAGATACTGGACGCTTTGAAGGAAGTTGGCGGAGAGAAAGCGCTTGCGCAAATTGAAGAGAAGAGAGACCCTGCAATTGAAGCCATTGTAAATAGTTGGCCAGCGAGATTCGACGTGTCTAGGGCTTATGGACTTGGACTTGAGGCGGATGGAAAGGTGTTGGACGCTGTTAAGGCATTTCAAGCAAAGATTGCAAAGGCTTAGTTAGTGTTAAGAAATACATGACCTGTGTTGGATCAGCACTATTGAGTGAAGTCATTCATGGTATTGTGGGTGGTTCAGGCACGGACCTCTTTTACCTTGCTCTGATTCATGCTCCGTAAATTAATCTTTATATGCTTGTATGTCGTTGTGGGGCCTGATGAACACCTCATGCCGCGAACTGATCGAGATGAAAGTGACGGTTTGTGCTTCAAACGATAGATAACGAAAAGAAAATGGAAAAATCTGAGAAATGACTTGCCACGATGCAACAGTCAATGACGGTGCAAAGCCAAGCGTTATTGACGACTTGAACCCAGTGATTCGAGTCTTTGAGTGAAGATCAGGTAAGCGATGGATGCATTGTATACACTGGGATGCTAACGGAATAATAGTGCTAAGATGATTGTGGTATGTGCTTATAAGAGAGAAATTCTACAGTTTCGATAACAGACGTGTGAAGCCATTGTTAACCACCAAATGATCTACATCAAGCGTATTCACCAAGCTAGGCCTGGCCTCGCTCAGCGACGTTATACCACAAAGCCGCATCGAAGTCTCTAGTTCATCTTTCAAAACTGCGAATTATTAGTTTGATAGTGCATATGCGAAAAAAAGAACTCACTGTGGCAAAGATGTTCAGCGCCTTCTTGGCCGTGAATAAGGGAGTATAAGAAAGGCCGTCCAATACCAACTGCTGTGGCGCCAAGGGCAATGGCCTTCAGGATGTCTGAGCCACGCTCGAACCCGCCGTCGATGTAGACTTCCAGTTGATCAAAGACCTGTGGACAATTCTTTCGCAATTCTAGGAGCACCAAGATACTTGCTTGGGCTCTGCACCAGGTTAGCTCTGATAAGTCATGAGGAGTAGAAAGGACTTACCCATCCAAGGACCGTCCGCCGTGGTTACTTAGCAGAACACCCTCAACTCCATACTCTGCTGCCTTGATAACATCCTCGGCAGTTTGAACACCCTTCAACACAATAGGCAATCCCCCACTAGCCTCTCGAATCCAAGCCAAGTCATCCCAAGACAGTGACTTGTCAATGTACTGCGCCATAAGACGCCCAAAGCCACTTCCCTTCTTATCCTTGCTGCTTTCACCACCACTGATCGCCGACTTGACTGTTTGCTCCTGTGCAGCTCTCTCATCGGCCTCACGCTTGCCTGGGACGGGTGCGTCGACAGTGACAAAGATTGCCTTTACTCCGAGACCACGAACTGTTCTTAGTAGCTCGACAGTCTTTTCGTGGTTGGAGTTGACGTATAGCTGGAAGAAGAATGGTTGTGATGACGGAGCGGCTTTGACGATCGACTTTAACGAAAAGGAAGCATTACTTGAGATCTAATCCGAGTTAGTATAGGCCATTACAAATTACCCGATCTCTGTCACTTACACATTGGATGATGCCCTCATTGGCCGCCGCCCTACTAAGCGCCAACTCCCCATCAGGATGCGCAAGTCTTGCCATAGCAGCAGGAGAAATAAAGAACGGTGCTGAACTATCGAAACCAAGGATACTAGTCTTGTAGTTCACCTCCGAAACATTCCTCAAGATCCTAGGTCTGATCATGACTCTCCGCACCAACTCCTTATTCTTCCCATGCGTGACGAGGTCCGTTGCGGCGGAGGAGTAGAAAGCCCATGTTTTCGCTGAGAGAGAATCTTTTGCTGCCTTCTCAAAGTCGGGGGCACTAAGGATCGCATCGAGAGGTGGGATTGTTTTGGTCTCTGGTGTCGAGGGGACTTCATTCGTTTGGCTTGGTGATGTTGGGGGCGGTACGGGGTCGATTTCGGGGGTCTGGGTCGCTGGACGACTAATTGCAGATTCTTCGAGGAGGCCGATAAATTTGTCGCTTGGAAGGTCTTCGATTATATCTGGTGCGTGTACATCATTGTAGAGTTTGGTGGCATCAGAACCAGCGAGGTTCAACAGAACTAATCACCACGGTTAGTCCCGACCCAACCTCCCAATTTTGTAGACTTACCCTCGGGACCACCAGGATGTTCATTAATAAAGTGTGTAATATCCCAGACCTTGGAATGAACAGCAATCCAGCAGTCATTTGCTGTATTGTGCTGCTTCAAGTCGTCCAAGGACACTTTTCTCGTTTCAATTGAGGTTTCCATGATTGCTGATAGGTATTGCTTGAAGCTCCAAGAACAAAACAGATTGTCGACCTCGAAAATAAGCTAATAATCTCCCGAGGCTACAATTTACTATTGCTACAAGCTGCTTACAGCCCGGGAATGCCGAGTATCGGCCTGGGGTCACGGAGAACCCTCCCATTGGCTAGATTAGTCCCCCGGGAATGTCTCCGGGTGTTCAACCCCGCATTAGGCTTTGGAGTTTTGGTGCACTTAAGAGCTTGGAGATAGCATGGATGCCAACTAAATCGAGCAATATCTTTATTACACAACTATTACTCAGTGTTTATCATTATCACACTTACTAGTTACACATCCAGTCAAACAGTATCAAAATGGAACGCAGCACAATACAAGCCAAGTCAAAGCCCCTCCCTCCAGGAGTCTACACCCCAGTCGTCACTCTCTACAAAGCAAACGACCCAACTCAACAAGTAGATCATGAAGCCATGCACACACAATGTCAGGCTTTAATCAAGGCTGGCATGCATGGTCTTGTCTACCTCGGTACGAATGGCGAACTAGTCCTTCTTTCGCGAGAGGAGCGTCAAGCCATCATCAAGACGGCAGTCAAGGCTGCATCTGCAGCTGGTGGGCCTGACTATCCCATTGTGGCAGGCATCTCAGCACAGTCCACACAAGAGTCGATCCAGAACGCCAAAGATGCAGCTGAGGCTGGTGCTGGTTTTGGTCTACTGCTTCCGCCGAATTACTGGCCAAAGGCACTGCCAAGTCAAGCTATTGTGTCTTACTTTAAGGAGGTGGCGGCAGCATCACCGATCCCCATTGTCATTTACAACTTCCCTGCTGTTACATCTGGCATTGACCTTGACTCTGATCAACTAGCTACTCTGGCTTCTGAACCGAACATTGTAGCGGTAAAGTTGACATGTGGCAACGTCGGAAAGCTCGCTAGATTAACAGCTCTCTTCTCCCACGAACAATTCGGTGTTTATGGCGGAAGTAGCGATTATCTACTCCCCACGCTCCACAGTGGCGGAAGTGGTTGTGTAACAGGCATGGGTAACATCTTCCCTTCAAGTACAGCGGGTGTCTATGACTTGTGGAAGGCCGGAAAGATTGACGAGGCCAATAAGCTTCAAGGTCTTGTGGCTCACGCTGAGTGGGCTTGTAAGAAGGGAATTAGCAACACCAAGTATGGAGCGTGGCATTTCCTTGGAAAGTCTATTGGACTGGATAATGAGACGTCGTGGCAGATGAGGAAGCCGTATCTGCCGCTTGATGATAAGGCGAAGGAGTGGACTGTTAAGACGTTGAGTGTGCTTGCTGATACTGAGAAGCAATTGAGAAAGAAATAGCTTGTATAATATTGAGCCCATTATTACAGTTCAAGGATCAGCTGCCTCCAAAGATCAAACCTGTGGCCTTGTGCACTTTATGCATAACGCCTGTTGAGAATGACTCCGGGCCCAGACCCTGTATAGATCCGAGCTCTGTGGCGAGATTGCTCAATCTTGAGAGAATAGTCGAACAGTCAATTCCTTCGCATGATAATATGTCCTAAAAGTGCTATAACTTCCCAATTCTCACTGATAAGATACCTCACCCATTGTAGTCGGTCTGGCGTACCTGAATCGCGCGATGCAGTGCCATGTATCAGCATCTCTCGTCGTCTCCAATCCGCGTCTTTCGCATTTGTTCCCTACGTGCATCTCGTGATACCAAGACCTATCTCAAATTACAAAATAGTGACAACTCTGGTAAATGTTGCGATACTCGGCCATATAACCGACACCGAATAATGCCAATTCGTGTTGAGGCTGCAATGATCTTGCAATATTGTCTTGGGTGGCACAGATATCAACAAACGGGCGGCGACTCTCGGTCATCCTTCCTACTGGCCGACACAGACAACCCACCAATCCGAGACAATCAGTGCGTCTTCAAGCACGATTCATTCAGAAGTCTAATCTTCTATCTAGCGCTAGTTCTCGGCGAATTGCAGGGCAATCTTCCCCAGATTCGATACCCCATACCCCGCATTGTCTGATCACTGTTGGCCAAGTTTTGATCCCATAAAAAGGAGTTGATATCCCAGATATCTTAGGTCTTGTCAAATCCAGTGATATTCCAAGTCACCAGGATCAACAAACTCTTCAACATTCACAGTCAAGTCTCAGTTTGCGACAATGGCTCTAAGAGATAATTCCCTCTCTGATGAGAAGGATGTTGAGGCTATTGCTTCGCATCTTGATCATGCCAACACTGCGGCTACCAATGGTGGTCTTTCAGCTGAGGATATGGAGTTTGTCGCCAACTTTCCTGAGGAAAAAAAGAAGAAAGTCTTGGCAAAGATTGATGTAAGTTTTCTGACCTTTGCTTGTCATATTGGAAGCTGAGATTCTCAGTGGCGACTTATGCCCATGCTTGCTATCCTCTATCTCGTTACGTATATCGACAAAGCCAATATCGGAAATGCCAAGATTGAGGGAATGCTTCCCGATCTGAAGATGAATGGAGAGCAGTACAATATCGCTCTCTCAATCTACTTCATCCCTTGTATGTTTAACGCAGCAGCATCTTGAGCAACCCTAACTTTGACAGATATCCTTGCAGAAGTTCCTAGCAACATGATTCTCAACAAGTTCGCGAAGCCTTCTCAGTACATGGCTACCATCATGTTTATCTGGGGTATTGTCGTGGTTTGCACCGGTCTAATTCACAACTTTGGACAACTTATCGCAATCCGTCTCCTACTTGGTCTGTTTGAGTATGTTTGTCCTCTCGTCTATGAAGTACAAAGTGCTAACATTATCAGGGCTGGCTTCTTCCCAGGCGCGATTCTTATCATTTCGAAATGGTACCTCCCCCACGAGACCCAAACACGAGTTGCGATTCTATATACTTCTGCCGCCACTGGAGGTGCCTTCTCAGGCCTGTTCGCCTACGCCATCGCCAAAATGGACGGCCTTGGTGGCCAGACAGGTTGGAGATGGATCTTCTTCATTGAAGGAATCTTCACTGTGGTCATGTCCTTTGCCACATGGTTCTTGCTCATCGACTCACCGACGCTCTCATACTGGCTCACCGATGAAGAGAAGAGATATCTCGTTCTACGCCAAGCTTCCCGACGAGTCACCAACTCTGGAGAATACCGCGAGAAGACATTCGACAGGGGAGCCTTGTTCTCTGTTCTCAAGGATTGGAAGGCCTATCTTCTGGTTATTATGTCCTGGTCCAACGCTGCACCCAACTACGGCCTCAAGTTCTCAATGCCATCTATCGTCAAGGGAATGGGCTACACATCCAGCAATGCCCAGCTCATGACTATTCCTCCTTATCTCTGCGGAGCCATCTCATCGTACCTACTCGCTCGATTTGCCGACAAATGCAAATGGAGAATGCCTTTCATCGTTGGACCTCAGTGCTGCATTATCATCGCTTTCTCTATCCTCATGACAAAGGCCGAGTTCATTGTTCAGAACCTTGGAGTGTGCTACTTTGCAGTCTGCCTCGCTTGCGCTGGAATGTATCCCATCTTGCCTGGCACTAGTGCCTGGAACATTGATAACAACCTCAACCCCACCAAACGTGCTATCAGCATTGGTTTCGTTACCTGTGCAGGTACTATTGGTGGTATTTATGGCAGCTACATCTATATCGACAAGGAGAAACCCAAGTACACAACTGGATACGGTGCATCTCTGGGGTTCGCTGTTGCAGGAATATTGGCCGCGGTTACACTGGAATCTGCTTTGATCATGATTAACAAGAAGAGGTCCAAGATGAGTGAGACTGAGATTCGAAGCAAGTATACTGAAGATGAGCTTGAGGCTATGGGTGAGGCAAGCCCTCTATACCGATATAAGCTGTAGTTGGGGTAGCGTTATAAGATAGTTTAGGATAGGGCAATTTGTACCATTGTATCAATAATTTCACTTACCAAAAACCCTGGACATACTGGATATCAACCGACACTTGAACTTAGCTCCTGCATTTGATCTGTCTTTGTAATTCCGCATATTCCGCACATTCCGCCAATTTTCCCATTCTGCTCTCATTCCGTATAACGTGATAAGCATAGATAAGCATGGGTTTACTATAGATAAGGTTAGTTTAACAAGCCACAGCGCTTCTAAGACGGAAGCTTATTAGTTGCTCGGCATTATTTCCCAGAACCCATGCTTGAATTACTGTAAGTGTCCGGCAATGATATGCCAAACCCTTGCAGAGAAGAATAGGCTGAGGTTTAACATTTATATAACCTCAAGGATTCCCCCTACCGGCTTAGCTGGAATAAAACAAACAGCAATTACAAATACAGCTTCATTGATTATAAAACTTCTTCTCTCGGTCTAGTGCACACATTTCGACAATTAGAAGCCATGTAACTAATTACAATCCTTTCTTGTTATATCACTGCTGCAGCTGCAGCAACTGATGTTATTTCGGTAAGTCTATGTAATATTCCAGTCATACTGACCCTGAGATCTAACTTGAGCAGGCCAGAGTCTACAGTCAGACCAACTTCAAGGGGTCCTATAAGGACCTTCACGGCTTTGGCTGTAATAATGCCAAGCCTAGGCATGTACTTTACTCTAAGGTACCAGCTATGCTAACTCTTCAACAGCACCTTCAAGGCCGAAAGCATCCATCTTCGTCACCAGACATTCTGCTACCTGTACAAGTAAGAGAACCTACAACTGGCCCATCATTTACTCGTGCTAATAGTTTCCAGGGCCGAGAATTGCAAAGGCGCCAGCATCTACTTATCGAGGGACGATGCAGACTTGAGACTGGACCCAACCCATTCGGTGCATTGCGTCGATAATTCGAACTAACCAGTCAACAGTATTGCACGTGGTTGTGAACTCATAGTGCTGTCAACGTTGAGTCAACATATGCTGATTACTTCGATCTCTATAAATTCTCTATTGAGTTGGGCATATTATGTTCTGATAATGACATACGGGACTGGCGCTGCGAGATTCTGTAGCCTTACTAGACTTCGAGAATAAGTCGATTCTTCTGCTTATACAGAGTTCATAAGGCATATCTCTATCGTATGAATCTCCGCACAGGACTTGACTCGCCTAGAGTTCTTAAAGCTAGGCGCGTTGTTAGTGCTTACCTGCAAGATACGCTGCCTTGATTCGCTGTTTGTCACCACTTTAGCTCCTTCGACCCCTGTGTCTGCTGTAAGGCTGTTTTCTCACTAATAGGGCCATTCTGTCGGGATCATTATAATAGTACCAAGAGATAGGTTGGATCAACTAAGAAAAAGAAATAATATTCCTGCTAATTTCTTCATACAACTTTCAATACTATCTTTTGCTTATATTCTAAATTGACGGTTGCTAAACGAAGAGAAGCAGATGGTTAGGCAAACAGAAACTAGCAGGGATACGAAAGTCCCTGTTACAGAATGCAGCCTTGCACTGCCTCATGAGGCCTAATGCGATGCTTTTGGAATTTCAGTCAAATTCTCTCTATCAATATTCACAAAACTTTGAATCGCTAGTCACGACGGAAATGCCGTGATAAATTGTTCGATATGGGCAGTAGTCAGTATGAGTACTCTGGCCTGCGAGACGACAAACACATTCGGCTACTGAGGTTATCGCCGAGCTCGAACCGAGCTGACAGACTTGAGGCCCGCCTCTTTGAATATCCGTTTCCTGAAATTGAGGAACAAACGCACCTTTACGAGGCCTTGTCTTACACTTGGGGTCCTCCCAGCAAGAGTCATTCAATTTGGATCGACGACAAAGAATTACTCATAACGGCCAATTGCCATGCGGCACTACAGCAATTACGAGATCGCTTTATTGAGCGGATCTTGTGGGTTGATGCAATCTGTATCAACCAGGGCAACAAGGAGGAGCGTGCGAAGCAGGTGCAGCTTATGGCGGAGGTTTACTGCAAAGCTCGACAAGTCATTGTATGGCTTGGTGAAGCGACGCATGACTCGGCTGATGCTATTGAAAAGATTCGAGCTACAGCGCGAACTGACGAAATATCAGCTCGGAAAGACGATGTTATCCCCGAATCGGTCACTGCTTTACTTAATAGGCCATGGTTTCGAAGAGTCTGGGTAAGCCGGCATTAGGACATATATATCCATATCTAATTAGGGCACAGATTCTTCAGGAGGTTGCAGCGGCACAGCATGTTGTCATACTCTGCGGGTCATCGCAGATTGATGGCTATGCATTTTGCCTGGGACTTCCGTCATATATCGATACTGATGAGTCTTTTGGGGTCATCTCGTCTGTTGAGTATCTAATCAGAGGATCCATCTTTCGCCCGAGATACTCGCGCACAGCTTCGGGATCAGTCACGTTGGGCATACGGCCGTTGGGAGAACTGATGGATATTTATCATGCCCACGATGCTACAGAATCTCTCGATAAGGTCTTTGCATTGCTGGGAATGAGCACCGACGGCTCATCAGCGACCGAGCTCACACCAGATTATAGCCTACCTTGGGATGCCCTCTTTAGCCGACTGGTCACCTTTCTGCTTGGTCCTAAAGTTACAGTCAAAACAACTGGCAGTAACAAGATAGCTATGATAAGCGGTAAGGGTGTTGTTATTGGTAAAGTGGCCTCAGTGGGTTTGAGAAGCAATAGAGACCGGAACATTCCAGCGATTATTACCTATACAGAACCTTTTGAATCGGTATGGCCATCGGATACGTGGAACCTTCACGCTGGAGTGAAAGGTGTACAGGTAGACGATATACTTTGCCTCCTCGATGGTGCTCCGAGTCCCATGCTCATTAGACAACGTGGAAATCACTTCTCCGTTATATTGATAACTATCACTTCAGCCCAACCGAAAACAGAACAACCACAGATTTCGACTCTGAGAAACTTTGTTCTTTCTTGGGACTTAGACGCAACAAGAAAGAAACCATCAGATAAAGAGGTCAGAACATGGGTTGAAGAGAGCATTCTAGAATGCACTATACAGAACGCCTCGGAGCCTATGAGACGAGGCAACCTACTAAGAGGAACTGCCCAGATCTTGAAAGACGCGAGGATTTCCGAGTCAGCAGTAGAGACCTTTCACAAAGCTGTCGATTCGTATAGTCTTTTTCTTCCAGAAGAAGACCCGACAAGAGTCCAATGTTCAACGGAATTGGCGGGGGCTTACACATCCTTAGACCAGTGGGATAAATCAAAAGAACTCTTGGAATACGCTATACGCACCAGATACAGAGAAGGCTATGACTTAGAGCAATTAATTGATCTCTTGACCGAGTTGCGTTTCGTTCTGAAACTGGGTGGTTATCAAGAAGATGAGTGGAAATGGAGAACAGTCCAGAACATTTTACAGGCGAAACAGAGCAGGATACCAATCAAAGATGAATTGATCATCTACACATCGGAGTGGCTTAATTCGGAAGTTGTTAGTATCTTGATTGATCAAG